>CM047814.1:26655176-26964316 GCA_026214975.1 Gentiana macrophylla
AATTATTCCAAAAGTTGAAATAAATCCAAATCTAATCACCACTGCCATGCTATATTTCACAATTCACGTTGCTCTTCTTTCTCTTTTATTCCTCATTCTACCTGAAATTTATCGTTTCCTTTTAAGTTCTGTCGGTTTCCTCCCAGCATCAGCTCCTATAGTTTGTTCCTGCAACTGCCAAAGGCTTAAAAGTCTCCCCAGTTCAACTCTACCTTCTTCCCTACATTGATTTCATCATTTCTATATCGGCAAGCAGTTGAAGGCTTCCTGGTCTGTGTGCAATTTCTGTGTAGTTACTTCTTTTAAGAGGGTGAAGCAAGGAATCTTTGAGCTTGTGTCTTTTTATGCACTCTTTATTGCCTCATCCTACAAAGTTGGCCCAGGAGTATTTGAAATTCAGCATTGTTTTCATTTATTTTAGTTAAAACCCAGGAAACCCCCCAAGAAAAAGGAAGAAAAAAAAACCAATGCTACTGAAGGAGTTTTGGATGTTTTCAACTGGTGATATTTAGTTCACTCCATTCCACATGGGTGAAGTGACATGTAGAATGACCAGAACCACATAGTTCATATCCAGTTTGAAAACTCTTTGGTTCTGATCATTTTACATGTCACTTCACTCCACGTGGAGCGAGCAACTAAAATTCACCTGTTTTCAACCCCCTAAAAAATGAGGAAAATAGTGCTACTGAAGGATGTTTTGGAATCGATCTTCCAACCAAGCAGAACACTAGCAATGAATGAATGTGTTTGCAAAAACTGTTAGTTATGGGGAAATTATTGATGAAGGAGGGGGTGGGGGTGGGGGGTTACCTTGAAGCTTATAGACTTCTTTCTTTAGGGATTGCCTCTTTAGAGGTCTTACGAAGTGCCTGTTCCATTAATCTTCTAGGATTTCTTGTGGACTTGTGTGCAATACGTATTAAATTGATATCTGGAAAAAAAAGAGGGGGGTGGTACTTCAACTACTGCGTCTGCCAGACCATGCATATTCCCTTCACTTTGCTTGTATAGTTATTGTCTTTGCTTCATGTTTGGATGACATTTAGTCGAGTTTTCTCTAAAATCTAAACCGATTCTGACCTACCTGCAGAAGGATCTTTGGAATGCATGGATTACAATTTCTGATCTACGTGATGCAGTCACAAAGAAACGACACCGCTTACAGCTGATTCGGCAAAAACTAAAGCTGGCAGCCATTCTCAAGGGACAAGTAAGCCCTCTTCGCTGCATGCATAGCATACATCTCTACTTTGCCTTTAGTGCAACACCAGCTTTTACTGATATCCTACTATTTCTTCTAGGGATAATACTTGTGCTTTCGCATAGAAAAGGTTCAAATGATGAAGTATTTGAAATTAGTGCTCTTCGGCCTTATTATGAAGTTGTATTGTATAGACCCAATTTACCATCATTAGAGGTTTTCACTAGTATGGTCAGTCATGATTTGTCGCACCACCATGTCTTTAGTTCAAGAGTGTGTGTTTCAACTAACCCGATTAATATTAGAGGTGTTTTCTTTTTAGGGTTTGGACCTTATAAAATGTTTTTGCTCAGTTTGATTGATACAGTTTTTTGCTGCTCAAAATTTCAAAATTCATCTGGTGAATTATGTGTCAGTTTATTTGCCTGCTTCTGTTGCAGGTAACTTGTTTAGAGGATTGGGCATCTTTAGAGAAAGACCAATCAATATCTTTGCTTGGAGCAAATGAAGCTTTGAAAGCTAGCACCCTACGCCTTCCAATTGTCGGAGGAGCAATTGTATGTCCTATTGGTTTGATGATTCACTATATTTTTTTCCTTCAGATTTTATTAATAGTTGATATTTGAGATGCAACTGATTATATATCCTTCTATTACTTTATCTAGGCTGACATCCAAAGCTTAAAGGAGGCTGTTGGTTCAGCAATTGATGTGATGCAGGCTACAGCTTCCTCGATTTGCTCATTGCAAAAGGTAATAGTGTTGTCCCATGTTATGGCTATAATTTGTATTGACGCTAATGGTGCTCACAAATGCAGCCCAATGATAATCTCAGTAGTGTTGCTGATTTGGTGTAGAATTTTCTGCATGTTTTTGCTCAATTCTGCATGTATTTTCTGATTAAGTTTCTTGAGCAAGTCAAGTGGATAAGCCCATGTCTGGAAATTTTGAATTGTTGTTAAATGCTTTGCTTACTTTTTATTTTTTATTATGAATTTATAATCGTTTTTTCTGGCTGAAACTTCCTATTAACAGTAAGCCATTTCAGTCACAAAATAAGCTCCGTATGGTGCCGTTTTGTTCACTTTTCGCGTCTTGGTTTTGTAATCAAGCTGGACTGCAAGCATTGTCCTCTTTGTAAATTAGTTCATGCGAACTTAATATTTTCATTTTTCTGGTTTCCTTTTGAAAAGAACACAGGAAATGCTTTCAGGTGTTAAAGACTGCAATAATTTTCCTTTTTTGCAGTTATTTTATATGCTTTCTCATATGGTCAAGAAACATCTATACTTCACTGGCAGTACTATGTTTTATCCATTGTATGGAGTCTTTATTTAAAATGAAATGCATGAACTTTCTATTTAGGGTGAAATACCTCAAAATATCTATTTAGAGATGAAAATCTTTAGATCTGTAACCCAACAAGAGATTTTGACGCATTTGCATTGTCGACGGATCTTTGGATTTGATGTGTTTACATCTGTATAATACAAACTTACCGTTATTTAGAGATCCTACTGCAAAAGTGTTCTTATTTTACCAAAAAGCAGCGCACTTAAGAGTTGTTTAGTAACTATATACATGTCTGCACAATTGATCTTTCATTCTTTTTCTTTTGATCAAAGATTGATGAAGTGAATGCAATGATGACTGAACTTGCAAAAGTGGCTGCAAAAGAACAGGTTATGATTAAACAATGCAAAGATTTCTTGGACATGGTAGCAGCCGTACAGGTAAATTCAAGAAACAAACTTTTTCCTCTATAGGAAAATCCCTGTGTGCCCTTTTTGCTAAAGCTTCCATGGAGTTTTTTGCAGGTTAAAGACTGTAGCTTGAGGACACACATCTTACAACATAACCGGTTATCATCTGACTTGACATGACATGACATGACACGACACACACGACTGATCTTATAGTGACTGTCTATTCTTATGCTAACACATTATACCTAACCATCCATTCAATCAGAAAGAGGTGAATCGGATATTAGAGCCGAGACAGAACAAGAACAAGTGACTATTTTGTGTCTCTCTCAATACGCAATACGCCACTTTTGGGAAATATTGAGGACCCTGTCCTCTGCATATTTTGTCTCTTTTGCAATCTTTAACTAGAAGTTAGGGGGAATGGCCATGTTCACTGATTAGATGTAGAAATCAAACTCTATCCTACTTTTTTTTTTACTAAAAAGGGTGGTGGATACAAATGTATATATAATCTTTACTTCCCTATGAAAATTTGTTGCTTAAACAATTTGTCTCTAGTCGAAATATGCATTCGAAGCAGGTAGTTTAGAGGATGGTTTCATATTTTCATTTCAAAATTCATGATGGGAGGGTTGCAAATGGAATAAGATTGCGTTCTATCAAATAGATGGACATGATGTAATCATTTTTATTCTCTTCATATAGTATGTTTAGTTGAGTTGTATGTATTACGTCTATCCGCTTGGCATAACAATTATTACAATGTTTTGTATCATTAAATTTATGAGATGATTGAGAATCGCAAACAACCTAGTGGTACAGACCAGAGATCGGATCTCCTCCCGTGCATATTTGAGCACAAATATTTGAATACAAAACGCCGTCATTGTGTTGTGTGCGTGTGTGTGTTTTTGTTTGTTTTGTTTTTTGTGTATCGTTTTGTGTTAAAACATGAACATGACGGATCAGTGCATGGGAGGGGATCCCATCTAGTACAAACCATTGCACATCAAGGTTTGATTCACATTCTTCATCCCGAATAAAAATCCCCTCCTCTCTGAGAAAAAGGGAAAAACAAATTCTGAGATAATTGCTTAAGCTTGAATAAAATCCTACCCCCTCCCCCTCTTTAAAGAAAAAAAAGCTGTTGGAAATAGTGTCTGAAAGACAATTTATATAGTTGTTTTTATAATTGGTAAATGATAAATTTATTCTAATCTTATTATTTACTCCGTGCTCATAAGTAGTACACTGCTGAAAACCCAAGTTCTATCATATGTAGTCATATAACTTAGTGTGTGTCACACGCGATGATTAAGTTTAGTTTATGGTGATACACTTAAATTGGTTGTCCGTGGTGAACTTAATCAAAATATGAGGTCTATTGATTAAACCACCATTAATGCGTCCAGAACACTTTATGGTGTGACCGTCTTATTCGGACCGTCGATATTGGTTATTTAAGTGAGACACTTATATATGATGTAGTCATATAGGACTGTACCGATTTTAATCTGTATTTCTCATATAATTCAGTGATTGAGAAATCTTATTAAATCACAAGATGATCGTATATGGATTAACCTTAATCCTGAAATGATTGTAGACTCCTGTTTGTTTCAAAATAGGATTTGATGTGTTCGTTAAGGATTGCTAAGAGGTGCGGTTCGAATCAATTTCATGTTGGTACTATCGGGAATGAGTAGCTGGGAATGTGTCTCACAGATACGGAATCCATTCCTTCAAGCGGGAAGTAAAAAGACAATCCCCTTATTGTTAATCCTAAAAACTGATCGATCCGCGGAGTTCATATTGGTTATGAACTAATTGATCACTAGTGGATTAATAGTAAATAATGATAAGATGTAATGAAGAAGATTTACGGAAACATTCATGCTTCATCACGGATAGTCTATGGAGGGTTAGTCTGGATGTAATGATTTTATCAATGGATACTTATTGGCTCGACATTGAGAATACGTTATATCTATACTCGATAGAGTTCAGTTTCAGATTTATGGTGGCGTAATTTCGGAATTAATAAGTTGAATATGAATGTTCTGTTAAATGAATATTTTATTCAATTTCTTTGTAGCCTACTTTTATGAGTCCCATTAATCCCTGGGTTTTGCTCCTAACACGCGAGTGAATTCTCGTATTATGGAACTTCAAGAATAATTATATAAATGATCTATTTAATGAATATGCGAAATAACCAGTATTCGTTAAATTATATGTAAAATAGAAAAACATTTTCTATTATTTCATGGCACATTATTGGTGCCACATGTGTAGAAAATTGGGAAAGAAATTTTCTTGAATTATATCACATGTGTAATTAATTATTTATTTGTTAAATAATTAATTTGATAAATAAAATTGATTTTATCATTTAACGAAGATTATCTCATTTATGGTGATTCTCTCTTATTTATGGAAAATATATTTTTCTTTGGAAAAAAGATATTGTCTTGTGAAAACGGATAACTCTCAGTTGTTCGATTATTTTTCTACATAAAAAGAGTTACTCTCAACACAATAGACAAGAAACTCCTGGGCCGTTTTTGGAGAAAAAGGAAGAAAAATCAGTTTCATGCCACAGCCATTGGGAAGAAGAAAAACTGGTGATTTTCTAGGAGCATGTTCGAGGAGGTTCGAATGAAGGATCGACGTCCACCAGTCGTCGTTTGGAGATACAACTCGGAAGATCATTGCTTCTTTTCGGTTGGGTAAATCTACAAACCTTCTTGTAGTTTATATTAATTAAGTATGTGAATCATATCGTTGTACAATCGTAAACGAATTTAATTCGTTGTTTCCGCTGTGCATGATCGAGTGTCTCGATATATCGGTGCTGTAAATCAGATCTGACGATCCGAAGAAGGAACGGAGAAATTGGCTCTATTCATCAGGACACTCCCCGAGATATCGAGACCCCGAAAATTTCCGGATTCAGGTTTTTCCGCGTTTCGGATTCTGATTCGGGTTCCTGTATATCCAGAAAAAAAAAAAACAAAAAGAATGGTCGTTGAATATTAGGAAAATAATGATGAGCATTTAGAAAATTGTTTGATCAATTGTATATTATCTTCCTTAAAAGAGAAGACATATGTAGCATAATAATTTCAAATCGAGCAATACTAGCAACGACAAACGAACATGCAAACTAAATCGATATATAATTGATATCAATCTTTCCGTGGAAAAAGCATTGTTTCCTCAGCAACTAAATCAATATCATTTTCTAATAAACATTATAAAACATAGTATAAATAATGTATGAATATGTACTTGATGAATATGTAATACTAAATTCAGTATAACCTCGACAAATGAATGATCGATAAATGAATAACCTCGCCAAATGAATAATATTATCTGGTCCCGACTTGGGCAAATGGGCTTAAAATAATGTTCGATAAATGAATAACATCGCTAAATGAATATATTTTTCTAGTCCTGAGGGTATTCATTTATCGAGGTTATACTGTTGTATTGTTAAATTTTCAATTTCATTAACTTCATTTATGTGAAGCACATGCAACACACGCGCTTTTTGCTAGTATCTACTAAAATCATCTATTATAGACATGAAATAACTTTTTTCATTCACAGTTGGTGCTCTATTTGAACCCCATATATCACATGTATAAGATCAAAACAATACTCGGTAGATGAAGTACTAAAAAGGAAGTTTTAAACTCTTTTGTTTATCTAAAGAGCAAACAATACAATTTTCAGAGGAAACTTTTATATTGGAAGCAATATCTTTAAAAGTTTTCATACTTCGCAATGAAGTATGTCTTAATCTATAATGCCACAACACAGAATCACTAAAATTGCAAGATTACCATGAATTTGAAACACCGGCTATATATGTTAAAGTATTCCACATTGGGAACTTGTGATTGTATAACCCACCATATTAAAGAGATGGACTTCCCTCACTCCACAACCTAGGTTTTGGGGATGAGTCCCCTTCTCTTATATGAGCTTGGGCCCAGATTTCTACATGGTATCGGAGCCACCCTTTTATAGTGCAAGTGTTGGGCCTCTTTGTTGGCCTTGAGAGTGCCCAGGCCCACACTTGAGGGGGCGTGTTAAAGTATCACACATTGAGAACTTGTGATTGTGTAACCACCATATTAAAGAGATGAACTTCCCTCACCTCATAACCTAGGTTTTGGGCCTAGATTTCTATAGGTGGCTATGACTTGAAGAAGTCTTGTTTGCTGCAAATTAACTCTGATATTGTGTTATCATTATGTCAAAGGCAAGAAAAACCTTTAACAATGGAAGTTCTGGATTAATGGCATGCACTTATAAATGGTATTGTCAGAGTGTATACAAGTGTAGACGATTGTGAGTAAGACAACACTAAAAATAGGAGAAGCATTAATTCAGTCGATCGGCATGAACGGGAGGAAAATGAATATAAAGATATAATCCTAGTTCAGACATGGTTCATTATGAGTTGCATTTTTTTATAGAGATTTTGATCAAGTCTACGCATAGACTTAAACATTGAGTCATCGAATTCTTGAAAGGTCCAAATAGGGAATCCAAAAGAAGTTTAAATTAAGGAATCATGACTTAAGGGTGTAAAATTAAACGTTAACAACAAGGGGATTATCACTTAACCCTAACATGGCATGACCACAGCTTAAAGATTCCCAGCTTACGGAAATCATCACTTATAAAAACTAACTTCGGGTCAACAATTAAGTAGTATAACTTCAAAATCCCTAGCTTAGGAATATAGATTTTCTAAGATCCTAACTTATGAAATTCAAAACTATGCAATAGTGCTCTTTGCTTTGATATCAATTGTCACGCCTCTGTCCTGGATATCGAGTCCTTATCTGTAAAATAACGTCCAACACGTATAAAATTAAAATAATTTTAATTTTATATGTCAGCTTGACTTTAATTAATACTATTACAATGCAAAGCAAGAGATAAACAATGATGCTGGAACTGAAAAGACGGTTTCAAATATCAAAAAGACACAAACCTGCAACTACAACAATATTCCAAGTCTAAATCAATACATCCAAAGTTGATGAGCCCACCAAAAGTAGGTATTATCGGTCTAGTTTGGCTTGTTTTGACGCTTTATTTTACGATTCCATGGGATAAATTGTCTTTCTTGGACTAGATTACTATTGTGGCTTTCGTTTTATGCAAGTATGTTGAATCGAGAGAAAAAAGTGCGGAAAGGTCTAAAAGATAACAAGTTTCGTGAAGGCAAGCAGAATCACACGCAGGTGTGACAGACCGATAAAGTACAAGCATGCCAAATGGGCATTATGATTGTTGGGGAGTCATTCTTGGCCTATGCTGATGATGATGCATGCATATTTTGGAGAGAGAGAGAGGGGCTTACACGCCTATATCCGTATTTTCTTTGGAATTTGATATTTTCTTGGGTTAATTAGACTTTTAATTAAAGAAACATATATATTATTATGTAATTGAGCTATTAAGTCGTGGAAGACATATCATTCACGCCTCTCATCTCCCTCATAGTCGAACTTTGCCTTTCTTTTACTGATCATCATCTCCCATCCCCAAGAACAAGAGTTTTAGATTCTAAAAATTAAAGAACGAAGCTTTTTCAAGTTTGGATTATTTTACGCAATATTTTGACGGTTTCTTTCTCTCTCTTTTCTCTTTTTCTCTATTATTTATTTTTCTTGTCAAAGTATGAATTCTACGGTTGAATTTTCGAATCTTGATATGGAACGCAAGTAGATATCAGTTTCTAGGATTAGGAGAAACCATGATATGAATATATGATGTGAAAAAAATAATAATCTTTCCTTTGCTTTATGAATTTGATGCTTATAGTTTATCCTTGTGTGCTATTCTTGTATGATTGTTGAAATTAATAGCCCGAGAGGGTGAATAATTACAATTCTACGTTGATAAATTATTTGATTGAATAGTGACTGAAAAAGTACTACCTAATTGATATTTTAGAAAACAAGAATTAAGTCTAGGGTTTTATTGGGATAAAAATTTAATAAAACTTGATGGCATGAAATTATGGTTGTTTAAGGGATGTAAATTCATTCTTTATCGCGGGAAACCGGGTGTAGACGTGTAGTGAGAATTTAGGTACGTTCATGAGAATAATTCGAGAGAATTATTTATGATAAAAATTGATAATTACCTATAAGTTTAAAATTCATATCTTGGGGGAAAGATTACTGATAAGTAATATATGTACTTTCGTGGTGACTCTGAAATCCTAGAAATGCTTTAAATTAAACTTTTTCTTAAATCTTGAAGTTCTTGACTCATAGTTATATTTTTTTTAATTAATATTTACTTTTTATTATGAAAACCTTCAAGAAATTGATTTGTCTACCTAATAAAAATCAAGAATTGTTTGGTGATTGACTACAATTCCCTGTGGGATCGGCATCCTAAGTATTACTCGATAAGTTGTGCGCTTACGGTAGTATTTCGTGATTATTTATTAAAAATCACACAACAAAAGGTCAACTAAAATTGTTTGAACTACTAAGACACAAGTTGGCATTACATACGACAACTAGTATGACCAAATTAAAAGTCCTCAACAAGTGCTTAAAAGTAATTAGGTAACAATCCTGAAAGCAAACATCTTCAACAACAACTTCAAAATTTACTCATTGGCAACCTTAAACTCAACCTCAACATCAACACCTTCTCGGGGTAATGATAACACTAAATAAAATGAGGTAATTATAAAAATACTCAGTAAAAGGTAAAAACGTTGAAATCTACTAAACAATAACAATAACCGTTAACAAGATTGTCATCATACAATAATTATAAATAAACAAGATTTGTAGTACTAGCCCTCCTAGCATAATTTTTACTATAACTGCTCTGACTTATGTTTCTCTCGCTTCCACTATCAACAAAGGGGTTTTCTACACACATGATTTAATGGCACAACGCATGGTGTGAATGCATCATGAACACCTGTTCAACTCTTCTAGTGGCCCGGGCTTGCCTAGAGAAGAGTACTACCCCACGTTGCGATATCGAGCAGTGCCCAAGTAGAAATCATGTTGTTTATGTTAGGTGTGATGCCCGAAAGACAATTTTGTAATTGTTTTATTTAATAAATGAAATGATATTATTATTCATATTTATTATTCTCATATTCACCGATGTGACAATAGTATTTACACTACTGAAAAACCCTAAAGTATATCGTTTATGTAATCACTTAACTTCGATGTATGGTATATACACGAGAGGATTGAGTTAGTGAAGATGTACTTAAAATACAATTAGCCCGTAGTGAAGTTAATCGAGAGTATTGGGTCTCTCCTTTAACGTGCTATTAATGCGCCCATAACACAATGATAGGTGTGATTGTCTTATCCGGACTTTCGGTTAAGAGAACCTAATGGGGCATTTATATATGATAGATATATCATATGAAATTTGGACCGATTTGATTAGAGTTCACGATATAATTCCGTGTCGAAAGTCTTATTGAATCAATGGATGATCATATTTATGGATATATCTTAATCTGAGGTGATCACGATCAATCGCTTGAATCGGTATGAGATTTGACTTGACGGTAAGGATTACCGCGAGTCTGTGGTCCGAATTACCCCATCTTGGCATTGTCTTGGATTGAGTGAGTAGTCTGCGTTTATCACAGATACGGAATCCATTCCTTCCATTTATGGAAGTAGATAAACAGCCTCACTTTATTTGTTAATCCTAGAAAGCGATCGATCGCGCGAGTTCATATTACACCGATTAGCTACCAAAGAGTTGTATGAATTAATTGATCACTAGGGGTTAATGGTAAATAAGGATAAGAGGATCTAAAAAAGGTTAACGGTAACTTCCCGATTTAAAATGAGCGATCATGGAGGATTAATCCATATGTAATGATTATATCAATGGACGCTTATTATTATTCTCGTGAGGAGATAAATATAATCTTATAATCGGAGGAGTGCGATCACGAGAGATTATGGTGGCATATTCTGTGATTGATTTATCGAATATAATTATTCATTCATAAGATAATTATTTATTTGATTTATCGGAGCCACTGATTATTAGTCCATGTTCCCGACGTGCCTCATAATATATAGCATAGCTATTCTCGGACGTCGAATCCTAATAATATTAATTTAGTTCTTGTTGGACTTTATTAAAACGATATGTGAATTAATTGTTTAGTGAACTATTAAATTAGTTAAATTAAATAATTAAATATGTGGAAAAGACATTTTCCATAATCTTGCCCAATTATTGTGTTATGTAAAAATTAATATTGACTAGTCGATATGTGTGAATTTAACCTTGTCTATTTTATGGAACAAGAAATTATTTTCTTGTGTATTAATAAGAAGATGTGTATAAAATATTTATTGGATAAATATTTATGGTAAGAAAAATAAAGATAAATATTATTCTAGATTTGTTTTAGAATATTATGGGATTATCTTTTATTTAATAGGATTATTATAATTGATTTTGTATTAATTACTAAATCCTGAGAAAGCTTAGTTTCTCTCTCTATATAAAGAGGATTCTTCCAGTATCTTAATACACACAATATTTTGAGTTCCACCTCTTAGAGAGGAGGAAGAAATTTCGACCAAGAGGGTTGGGAAAATCTTGGATATTTTTCCGGGTAGCATATCGGAAGGATTCGAGACGAGAATTTCCTTCCACCGGAGTTCTTGGATCACACGCGTCACGGAAGATCGTGGTGCTCTTCACGCTTTCCTTCGCTCATCCTATTGCGGTTCTTCAACTTGAATTTTGAGATTCAAGAGGTATGTTCTACAACACCCTTGTGTAGATATAGATCTAGTTATTTTATTACGTGTATTTTATAGATCTAGATCCTTAAATCGCCTGCTTGCGGATGGTATTACTAACAAGTGGTATCGATCGCTTTGGTGATCTATATTTATACGTATAAAATATTAGATCTAGGAGTGGAAAACATGTAGTTTTTTTGTTATGAATGTCTTGGTTGAAGAGATGGATTGGGGTTGGTATTGTTTCACCAGATCTATTTTGTAGTTCTTTTGATTAGTATCAATTGAAGCGTAGGATGTGTAATTTATTTTATGTCATGCAAAAAAATTGTAAAAGATAGTACATTTTGTATTTATTTTGGTTCCTGGATTCGGCATTTACTCAAGATCATGGTGTTGAAGATCATCAAGAAAATAAACACGGGAGGAGGCCGATTGTTTTATTTTATTTTTTTTTCCCGGCAAAAATTTGGTCACGGCGGCGGCAATCACAATTTGGTCCAATTTTTTTTCTATGCGGCTGCCCTAGTTTGGGTTTGTCACATTTATTTTTTATTTTTTATTTTATTCCAACCCTTGGCCGAAAGGCCTGTTTGATTATAAAAAAATAAAAAAAAAAAAAATTAGCTGCCGTGAATTGTTAAAAAATAATAATAATAATAAGTTTTTTTTTTATATAAAACAATTTGATAATATAGATATATTTTAAATATATTGGTATATTACAACCTCCTCTCATCGTCGTTCGTGGTTCGTGTCGAGATCGAAGTTTTGAAGATCCGGAAGTTTTCAAGATCAAGATCGAAGATCAAGATTTGAAGACTTAGAATTTATTTACGCTTTCCTTAGAAAATAGGTTAGTCGAGTGTCACCAACGATCCATCTCGGTGTTTAAATTTTCCGCAATTTATTTTTATGTGTTTGATCATAAAATAGATATAAAATCGAATTCTTGCGTATGTCATCATCATATCATAAATCCACTCCATGCATACATGTAGAATTTTAATTTTGGTAATTAAAATAGGCATGTATACAAACTCGCGTAATTAGTTGAAATTTAATTAATACGTGGTAATTAATTAATTTAGTAACTAATTAAAGATCCGAGGACGGGTTATGAAATCGTTAAGCCTTTCGGTGTGTGTTCTCGGTGAACGCCGTAAAAGCCCAAACGAGATCACGTTTTCGATTCGTAGTGTGTCTACGAGATTGAATGATGGTAAAAGAACAATAAATCTTGGATAACAACGGTTCGCTTTATAGGTTGGGTGGTCAACTCGAGCTAGGCTCAACCGACTTAAACCTCCTAGTGTGATGTATGCACGGGGTCCGGCAAGACTAAGCTACACCGAGGCGGAGGGTGATTCCTTCTTATCTCAACGAGGCTCTCTTGACCCGACTTCGTCCGGATCATCACATATGTTCCAACGAATAGGGCGGGTAGGCTTGCCTACGTTACCGACACCATTCGAATCCTTGATTTGATGTGCTTTTATGTTAACATCAAAAAGACGTGGTTAGTTAACCCACCACCACTTCCAAAATATTGAGTAGGAGCGGGGCGCGGCGTAACCCCACGGCCTCTACTATAGATACAAGTAAGTGAGAGAAGGGTGATGCCTCGCGGCGCTTTGATTTCGTCCCCCTACGGATGGTGTTCACCCTATCAACATTCATGGCTTGGTCTCCGAATGGATAGGATTTCTAGGTACTCGTCGGGTCACCGACCTATCCTACGACGGCACACTCGGGCGTACTCAAGAGATCCGATATAGTAGGTCACACTCATAAAGGATATTTTTGATAATATCTAGGCTAAAAAAGGAAGGTAGTCAATGAATAAAGGGATGTTCGATTCTCGTGGGATGTTTGATTCTCACAAGTTATTCATTGATGAGATTGTCTCGATTTAACCGTCATCTCTTTGACCTACCCTACTGGCGGGCATTGAGATGCGAGGTTAAAACCTTGGAATGGTAGAGTAGACTTACTTATAGTTTACAATTCCTAAAATAAAATAATATAGTAGTGTTAAACTTGAATTAATATATGTCATTTTATTTACAACATTATATCCCTTACTAAATTGCTTAAAAATTAATAATTGACTAGTATTGACTTCGTTAAAAGTGGAAAGTAACTAGGACGTTGAACTAGTTAATCGATAATGCAATTATTTTTCAAAAGAGATATTTTCTCTTAAGCCTTTTAAAAACAGAGTGACATATATGTATGTCACTAGTGTCGATCGTGTCAAACGGAAGACAAACTTAGTTTGATCAAAGGTGATTTCGACTTTGAAATTCTTCTAGTGAATTTTGAGTGTATAGTGATTACACGAGTAATTTTCTAATTGGAAAATCGGAAAATCATGAAGTGTTACTAGTTGGACGATATTTCGAATCGATGAATTAGTGGGAGCTTTATGATTTGTTGTTTTTCTAGAACATTAGAAAAGTGTAACTGACTACACACATAACCGTTCTAATTGAAAAACCGGAAAGTCATGAAATGTTGCTAGTTGGACGATATTTGGAATCGATGAACTAGTGGGAGTTCTATGATTTGTTGTTTTTCTGGAAACATTGGAACTATGTACGAAAGATTTTCTAATCGAAAAAATCGGAAATCATAAAAAAATAAAGCATTGCTCGTTAGACGGTATTTGGAACCGATAAACTAGTGGGAGCTTTAATGTTATGATTTATTGTTTTTTTTTTTCTGGTATATTAGAAAATCTGAGAAGTCCCCACGAGTAACACTCGAAATAGACATCCCACGGTTCAAGAGTAGTGTCTACTCAAACGAACCGCTGGTTCAAGACTGTTTCCATTCACGGAAAGTCAAGAATGGGAGAAAATGTCTCAAAGTGTTAGTCATCTAAACTGAGAAAACTTTAAGGCTGAACCGAAAATTAATTAACTGAAAATCATAGGATAAGGACAGTGATTTTGGATCACCAACCTATGAATCCTTGGCGATTTTCTCGAGCTAAGTTCTTTGGAAGAACAAGGTAGCTGTGCATTTAACGATTAAAAGAGTAAACAACGAGCAGTTAATTTTAGCTAGAATAGTGGGAGTGATATAAGGAAATGAATCTCGATTCAATCCTGGATATCGCGGAAAAATTATTTTATGCTTAAGATTCATTGGAGCGAATGGATTTACCTTCATTCGATAATTTGTTTGTCGTATAGAAAGTGAATATACCATTTGTAAATCTGAATCCAAGACTCGGACTTTTGTTTGATAAAGTAAAAACCACTTAGAATCGCTGAAATATGTATATAAAACACATCTTAAGAACTATTAAAAGCAATTGGTTTATATATTTAGATAAACACTTCTTCATATTCCATAGTTAGTGCATAGTCCCTAAAAGACAAGACCTGAAGACTGGCTCAGGGTGATTCCTTTCTCCCAGTCTGGTTATATTGTCTCAAAGGTTCAATGACTAAGTTTCCTTTCAATCGGGAAAGGATAATGGTTATAAAGAAGTAACATAGCTTGTTCATGACGACCTTCGAGTCGATGAAAGATACAAGCTAGTAGGAGCTTCCGAGTAGTGACTTCTTGTCTGATAACTATTCAAACACTCCGGAAAGTTTATCCAAAATATTTTGAGGTTTCTCTGTTTTCAACAGAGATAGAGTATTCTATACTCGGAATAGGCCATTCATAGTCCTAGGGACTGATGCTCGGCCTGCCTCATAGTGAAATGCTTTCACTAAGGGAGAAACCGTTGAATTACTTTACATAGTTGTAGATGCGCTACAATACACTGCTTAACTCAATAAAGATATTAGAAGCGAAATAACGGTTTATATTGAAATGTAAGACCGAGAAGTCTACATAGAATATGCTTTGGAATTTACGGATAAGGTGTGGATTCGGTTCACCCCACTTCCATTAATATAAGCATTTAGCACACGGTGCTTGAAGGTAAGACTGGGAATTTCACGCATCCGTTCGGTCAATGACCATTCGTGATATATCTTTTAACCAATTGAGTATAAAGGTTAGATATAGGATTCTTGAAATCAGGAAGAGACAGTTATACTGTTGCATCCTTTCTGATAAAGTCCATGAACAACAAAACCTTGAACCTTGAAGTACGTTTACTCAAGGTAGTTACTAACTGATTAAAATCGGACCACATCCAACATCGGTTGTTGGTGATAACACTAAATACTACTAAACTGGACCGAAATTTGATCCACCCCGTAAGTATTGGGAGTATGGTTTATCCATTACCCATTACGGTTTCTCGCGACTTGGTAGTGCAGGATCGATTGATGACCTATGGCTCTTTTGTGAGCGATATAGGATTACGATAATAGAGGTTGGTTTAATAGCCATAACCCTGTGAATGGAGTTTGGTACTCAGGGTTACATTCATACTCTTGTAGAACCACCGAGCGTCTCGGGCCCAGTGGGAGTAATTGGATCTACACGGAAAAGAGTAGAATGTATAGGAAAGTTTATCTTTCAGAGCAAAGCTTGAGTGTTCTAAGGGTAATTCCCTAAGAAGTAGAGAGTTAATTAGACCTTGAACTCTCTTACCACTTAGTATTGCATGATTTCGTTCAAAAGCAGAAAAATAGGGGTGATTCCCTGAGACTTTCTTGCCAAACAAACGGAGTCTGGATTCATTCGGAACAAAAGGGTATTGCCTTATGAACTTATGACAGGATGACTGTCAAGGCTTATGTCCTTTGTGGATAAAAAGCAAACCTCTCGGTCACTAGAAGTCATATATTTCTACAATATGTGTAGTTGACCGAGAATATCGATAAGTCACATTTCAGATCGGATATCAATTTAGTCTGATAGTGAATATATAAATATATATTAGTGTTTGTGAAGGATAACACCGCACTTGATTGGAATCAACATGGGTGTGTTATCTCAAGTCGAAATCGACAATGCCACAATTCTCTGCAATGTAGATTTGGACAACATTCAAAGAGTTTGACTCGGTCGATTTCTTTAGAATCGATCCACGGTTTCCCATCCATCTTATTGGTTAAGATGATGCATCTGTGTATGCAACATTCAACGAGGAAGTTCTACCCTATGCCTCGGGAATGACTCTCAAATCTTCGAACAAGAGAAATGGGATAGATTCTCTTTTCTAGTAAGAGATGGTCGAGTTATTGAGCGTCAATTTTGATCGAATCTTAGATTCAAGGTTAACAAAGCAACTTTAGTATTTCCTTTAGTACCTTGAAGAGAACGAGGACTAATATGCGGGCATATTCATGTGTGAACTTGGATATGTGTGATACAATCGATTTTGACTTTAAGTCGATTGAGGATGATCGTTAAGTCGATCTCGGGCTCGATGTTTACTCTTGTGTTGAAGCTATTGCCTGGAGGAATCCAAAGAACGCCAACTCGGCTTTAACTAGTTGGGTGATTAAGCGGCTTTTGTAGTAGCTAGTGAGGCGATATAGCTTAAGGATTTCCTTTTCATATCTGGAGTGATTCTAGTTATGGAAGCCGATACCACATCATTGTGCACACGATGAAGGGGTAGCTTATAAGGATTTTCAAATCACTAGAGGTCCAAAGCATATTGGGAAGGTACCACGTGATTAGATGGACCGTAACGTTTGATTCTACGGATCGTCTCGAGCCGACAACCTGACTAATCATTAAGACCCATGACATTTAGATGTAGGTACTCCACGAGTCAACGACCTATCCTACGACGGCATACTCGGAGTGTACTTTGGAATCAAATGGTTATGATATGCTTAATGGGTACTAGAATACGGGATAGGTCTTCATTGCTTTAGAGCAAGTGGGAGATGTAGTTTGTTGTATTTTAAATAATAGGGTGTGCTCTAAAAAATTAATCACATGCTTTCGTGCAAGTGGGAGATTGTTAGGTGTGATGCCCGAAAGACAATTTTGTAATTGTTTTATTTAATAAATGAAATGATATTATTATTCATATTTATTATTCTCATATTCACCGATGTGACAATAGTATTTACACTACTGAAAACCCAAAGTATATCGTTTATGTAATCACTTAACTCGATTGTATGGTATATACACGGAGGATTGAGTTAGTGAAGATGTACTTAAAATACAATTAGCCCGTAGTGAAGTTAATCGAGAGTATTGGGTCTCTCTTTTAACGTGCTATTAATGCGCCCATAACACAATATGTGTGATTGTCTTATCCGGACTTTCGGTTAAGAGAGAACTAATGGGGCATTTATATATGATAGATATATCATATAGAAATTTTGGACCGATTTGATTAGAGTTCACGATATAATTCCGTAATCGAAGTCTTATTGAATCAATGGATGATCATATTTATGGATATATCTTAATCACGAGGTGATCACGATCAAACCGCTTGAATCGATTATGAGGTTTGACTTGACGGTTAAGGATTACACCGAGTCCGTGGTCCGAATTACCCCATCTTGGCATTATCTTTGGATTGAGTGAGTAGTCCGTATTTATCACGAGATACGGAATCCATTCCTTCCATTTATGGAAGTAGATAGACGATTCCTTATTTGTTAATCCTAAAAGCGATCGATCGCGAGTTCATATTACACTCGATTAGCTACCAAGTGAGTTGTATGAATTAATTGATCACTAGGGGTTAATGGTAAATAAGGATAAGAGGTTCTAAAAAGGGTTAACGGTAACTTCCGATTTAAAATGAATGATCATGGAGGATTAATCCATATGTAATGATTATATCAATGGACGCTTATTATTATTCTCGTGAGGAAATAAATATAATCTTATAATCGGAGGAGTGCGATCACGGGATTATGGTGGCATATTCACTGTGATTGATTTATCGAATATAATTATTATGTTAAGTAAGATAATTATTTATTTGATTTATCGAGCCGTGATTATTAGTCCATGTAATCCCCCGACGCGTCCTCACAATATAAAGATAGCTATTCTCGGACGTCGAATCCTAATAATATTAATTTAGTTCTTGTTGGACTTTATTAAAACGATATGTGAATTAATTGTTTAGTGAACTATTAAATTAGTTGGGCTAAAATAATTAAATATGTGGAAAAGACATTTTCCATAATCTTGCTTAATTATTGTGTGTATGTAAAAATTAATATTGACTAGGTCAATATGTGTGATTTCGCCTTTTGTCTATTTTATGGAACAAGAAATTGTTTTCTTGTGTATTAATAAGACATGTGCATAAAATATTTATTGGATAAATATTTATGGTAAAAATAAAGATAAATATTATTCTAGATTTGTTCTAGAATATTATGGGATTATCTTTTAATTAATAGGATTATTATAATTGATTTTGTATTAATTATTAAATCTTTGGAGGCTAAGTTTTACTCTCCTATATAAAAAGAGAGTTCTTCCAAGTTCTTAATACACACAATATTTTCGAGTTCCACCTCTTAGAGAGGAGGAAGAAATTTCGACCAAGAGGGTTGGGGAAAAATCTTGGAGATTTTTCCGGGTGCTTATCTCGGAAGGATTCGAGGCGAAATTTCCTTCCACCGGGAGTTGCTTGTATCACACGTCACGGAAGATCGTGGTGCTCTTCACGCTTTCCTTCGTTCATCCTATTGCGGTTCTTCAACTTGAATTTTGAGATTCAAGAGGTATGTTCTACAACACCCTTGTAGATATAGATCTAGTTATTTTATTACGTGTATTTTATAGATCTAGATCCTTAAATCGCTTCCGTTGCGGATGGTATTACTAACAGTTTACTCTTATAGACTTATCATGTATGTAGTTTATATATTAACTAACCATATATTTTCATTCATGGAAAGACTTTCCTGTCGTCCACTACTACACCCACCTAACTTCATTATCCAAAACTACTTAATACATTGCGCATATAATGTTGAGTAGTATTTTCAACATCAAACACAGTTAGGATGTACGTCTTTCGGTGCTCCCGTGCCTCTCCTCAAAGGATCTCATCACGATGTTGTGCCGGAGACAGCAGAAACCGAACACCTGATTTTGCCAAGTAACATAAATTCACTAACACAAGTTATAACTGCATCATTGGTATTTAACATCAATTTCCTTGAAAAGAGGCTCAAGCGCACGCTTGCTCACTAAAAGTGCACGCTTATTACGTGAGAGATCATCCTGTAAATTTTACTAATTCCAAGCGCACACTTAGAGGGCTCAGGCGCACGCCTAGACCCAGGCGCTCGCTTGAGTAGTATGTATCATTCTGGTCAACAATTTTACACTACAGGCACATGCCTGGAATATCAATAGCAATCTGTTTCGTTTTTATGGCTCAGGCGCATTGCCTCAGACATTCAGGCGCATCCGCGCATGCTTGAACATGAACTAACATAATTTACACACCTGTACTTGTTCGAAATTTGTAACAACTTTACAACAAATTCAATAGGGAATAAATACATCCAGATTACCAAAATCCGCAAATGAGATTATTAGCACAATCCAAGAATGCCAACGACATCAACGGAACACCCATTTACATTAATTGCAAAGATGGTTAATTACAATCAGAAAAATCCAACTTCCAAGTAAGGCTCTACCACTTTTACAATTCCTACAACATAATTGAACAACCTATGATTACCGCTACTAAGGGCATGTTTGGTAAACACATTAAGTACTTATTCTGAAAAAATTAAGTGGCGGTTAAAATTAGAAGTGTTTGATAATATTTTTAACATATCTTAATTAATTAAGTGTCACTTCATTTTATATGTAAAAAATTTGGAAAAATTCAGCGCATGGTGGAGCGCTTAACGCTGAAATCAAACTGCCGCACTTGTTTTTTTTATTTTAAAGGTGGGTGGTTTTTTTTAGGAAATATTTTTTATGTTTACCTTTTTTTTATATGTGTTTTTTTTTTCTTAAATGAGCTTTTAATATTTTTATGCTTCTCATGTCAATACCTTTCGTATAGTATGTATCTAATTATACTGAATAAAGTATTAAATTTTTTTATTTCTTACGAATCTGTTTTTCTTTTAATTTAATGTAGTATACGTAATAGTACATTTTTTTTCATTAAGATATGATGTATTATTTGAATTGTATATAAATAGCAAAACTTATACATGCAATCTATCATAATAAATGTGGATATATATATATATATATATATATATATATATATATATATATATATATATATATATATATATATATATATATATATATATCTTTTCATATTTATAGTATTCTAAACAAATCTAATCGGTTTAATACTTAAATCATTCGAGATCTTAATGTATTCGCACTTGATTTCAGACTTCAAATTTTAGATTTGATTTCGCTTTTATGAAACTACTACAGAAGGAGTTGCTAGTAATGGGAAAATGGGATTAATTAAGATTTAAGGGAGTTTCTAGAATGGGATTATTTAATGTATTTAGAAACTAACGGGTACTTTAAATGGGATTAATTAAGGGAGTTGCTAGTAATGGGAAAATCTCTTTAATAGTAGAAAGTGATAATTCAATGTATTTACACAAAAGAAGTGTTAAAAAAACAATTATTATTTCACATATTACCTTGTTATTTTCGAAGTTAATAATAGAAGGAATTAGTAAATATATCCCAAATTACTTAAATTGATAACACTACACACCAATGTGAGAATACGAGATATTACAATTTTGACGAATCTCCAACGGGTGATCACTACATGTTACACTAACAAACAATGTCATTTCATTTAAAAATGTGTGGATATTATAATAAAACTGAAGAGAAACTTTGTTATATTTAATTATATAAAAAAATATTTCAGATTTATTGTGATGAAAACACTATCACTCAGATTCTGCCACGTGTGACTGGAATGTTCTCCACTACAGATTGCTATATATATTACGCGGAATACTTCAGCAGTCATCAGCTCATAACTAATTTAACATAAGCCAAGTGGCCAATTCCCAGCAACTAATGTTCATCATTATTCAAAAAATCCAGCCCGGAATATAACAAGTGTCACCGTTGCAAAATACTCCCTCCACCCATCCTAATTAATTACATTTAATGAATCCATAATATTTTCTAAAGGCCTTTTTATTTTCTACTCCTCTGATCCAAAATAACTGAGTCAGTTGTTAAAGAAATTTTGTTCTAAAATAACTGATGCATAACAGTATTTATTGTTAATTTTCATACTTTACCCTAATTTAATACTAGATAAGAAATTAAAAAGAAGACTGAACTAATTGTATATATCATAGAGATTTTTTAGTCAATATATCCTTAAAGTAATAGCATAAATCATATTCTTAATAATCGTGTCTATATCAACTGTCGCAGATATTTCAGAACGGATGGAGTGTTTTATTTTTAGAACTCAAAAGATTTTTATTATTGAATGTCAATCATACGTGTACGGATTACATGAGAATGGAATACTCTCCATTTTACACATCTCGAAAATATCTTCTCTAGCCAACAAAATATAAGGTTTTGTGTAGTTATTTCAAATTGCTAAGTTGAAGTCATTAAGTCTTTTTTTATTTTATTTTTATTATATGTGTTTTATAGCTTCATTTATTAATCAAATAACTATTAAAATTAAAAAATAGACGGAATAGTTTACTTGCTGCTTTGCCATGAATCGATTAATTAATAGTATTATCCTGGTAGCTAGATTAATGTGAATCCAATTAATTAATTTTTCAATGTTTAATTAAGCAACACACAATAACTAATGACTACGCAAACGAAACTTGTGAAAACCTACCACCATTACTTTCCGTGTTTCCACAGAACTATAAAATTCTCTCAACGTGTACACACCTCATCATCTTAATTTATCATCCTCAACTCAACAAATCAAGAGATATATATTACTCCACCGCACCGATTAACTAACTGAGTATATTATTCTTAAATATAAAATATAAAATAAAATAACAATACTACTCAATAAACAAACAAGAATCATTTATGAATATTATTACTGACCGATTAATTATTAATGCTATCTAGCTCTGAATATATATCCACCGGTAATAGTAATAAAAAGAAACCAATAATAATAACAATAATAATCACTGCATGCAGTTAGAGGGTTGTAACCCCAAGTGGCTAATAATTAATTACACTAATTAATTAATAGTGAATAATGATGAACTTAAAAAAAAAAACAATTAAGCTAGGGCTAATTAAGAATAATATCATAATATCCCGTCTGTACGTAGAGAAACTTGGTGGTGAATTGAAGAGAATATATCATTGAATCAATCTTGTCTGAAGCAGGGTTTTTTGACCGGTAATTAATTAAAAATCGAAAGCCAATGTTAATGACAAACGTGGTTTTTTCTTGGGTTTTTGTTCGTTGACAATTTCATCACGACCCAACCTCAACTCCAAATCCAATCGAATTTGATCTTGGCCTTCTTGTTCTTCTTCTTTTGATGGTGATTGCAGATTCAAGTCCAGAGCCCTTGTTGTTGTGTTGTAATTATAAGTAGATGCTATCCCATCCCCGCCGCAACCGCTTTCTTGTGATACCGAAGGTGTAACGCTACTGACGATGCTACAATTAGAATCATGGCCGGCGCCGGCGCCACCGCCTTCACTACCTCCGGTTTTGTAGCCGCCTTTGGTACCTCCTCCTCCAGTTTTGCAGCTTTTGGTACCATCATAGTGGAGTCGCATGTGCCCACCAAGCGATTGGCCCTTGGGAAAAGATTTTCCGCATTTGGGACAGACGTGTGTTTTTTCGCTTGGTAATTTCGGCCCCGGCCCGGTGGAAGATGCGTTTGCTTCAATTTTGGCGGCGACGGTGTGTGCAGGTGGAAGAAGGCTTTTTGCATCATCGGAAACCTGTACCTGTTTTTGGCGGTGGCTTGCTTTATGCCCACCCAAAGCTTGGTATGAAGGAAAATCTTTACCACAAGTATCGCACTTGAAAGACTTTCTTGTTTTAACAATTTCTTCATAGTCAGCGGTGGAGAAGATAGCACCGCCTCCGCCTCCGCCGCCAGATCCGCCGTGACTAAGCATAACTAGAGTATGAGCCAATTTCTCGTCTTCAGTCGGCTTTATTATAGATGAATTGAATTCCCGGCCGCCGCCGCCGCGTGAACGCTTTCTTTTAATCTTTTCATCAATCACACCTGCTTTCTCCGATTTTCCTTCCTGAAGAGTCATTGGGTTTTCACTTTCCAGAATCAAATCAAAGAATTAAGAAGAAAAAAAAAGGGAAAAGGGCTTTAATTTCTTGGGGGGATTATGAAATAATATTGCAGAATAATTGTGAGCTGAAAAAGTGTGGTGAAGTGTCTGTGGGTCGATTATATATAGCTGTACAAAATAAAGAAAACGGGATAAGGGGAGAAAGGCGGTGGAGAAATTCGTCAAGTTACCCGAATCTAATCCGTAAGGAGTAATACCTATCCGCGTTTTTTAATTAATTATTTATAAATATATTTTCTTTGATTGTTTATTATTTATAACGGATCTATTTATTTTAATTTAAGGAAAGATCTAATAATCTAATAATAAGAGAGAAAAATATATGGTACTAATTGGTAGGGAAGAGTAGCTCTCACGTCTGTTAGAGATGAGTTGGCAAGTTTAGGAAGAAGTCGTCATTGTATACCCACGCTTTTGCTTAACAAGTTTTATTGCTTGGAGTTGTGGCTTTAACGACTCCGTAATTTACACTTTTTTTTTTCCTTCTATTTTGTGGATGTGATACGTACACAATTCATATATTTTTTAATTAATGACTTTATTAATCACCAACACAATATTCACTTCAATTATCCATCAATATGATTTACTACACCACTCAAAATAAAAAAAACAAAAAAAAAACCCAACCAACAAAAAGATTTACTACAGTGCTGTTCTTGCTCCTTGTTTACTTTAATTATCCTTTGCTAAGATCTTTTAAAAAACTTCCCTAAAAAAAAAAGATCTTTTTAAAAACGATATGTGTGGTGATCCATGTCAACAGTCATAAACATCTTACTAAGAGTATGGATTTAATTTGAGAGTGTTCAAAAAATAGATTAAACCGACTCAATTTAAGTTAGAATATGATGATTATTCTTAAATATCTAGATATAGTAATGATTCGAAAGATAACAGTTTGTCAAGTAACGAAATGACACAACGAAAATCACACCATTGATCATTTAGATATACATCATGATCAGTTTAGAGATCATTATAATCAACGGTGTAGATCTCCGTTGTGTCATTCGTTGTGCTTGTATCATTACTCAGATATAGTAATAGGAAAGAGAATAAACTGAAACATTTTCGAGCTACAAAGATAGTGATGAAATCATTATTTTATTGGAAAATAGTTTCTTGCTCCCTACTCCACCATGTGCAAAGCCATGATTTTAATCTTGAGTGAGCTAGTGGACTATACCGAGTTCATCGGGTGAGCGGGATTAAGAATATTTTATGAATCAAACTAAATTACATAGATTTTATAGTGTAATATTTTTTTGTCCAGGTGGGCTTAGCTCCTCTTTGCCCCAATACTAGATCTGCCCTTGTACTCCACTCCAAGACACAGGTGGCGCCTCACTCACCTATTTATAGAGAGAGTTGTGCCAACTTTTTTGTATCACAATATGTAACGACCCGACCCGAAATCCGAGCAATTTCGGAATACAGACCGTTCCATTACCCATGAATTTTATTGAAAAATTCTTGAGTCACGAAGCCTTATGAATTGTGCTACAAGCATAAATGCGGAAGCTGAAACATAAAAAGACTCGGGCTTACTATGAATCCCAATAAAATAATTTTCATTACTTATTAGTATATTACATACTGTACAATTTCATTACAACCCCTGATAAAATTCTCGAGCAATGGAAGATCACTACACTAATCCATCCCATATGGTCCACAATACAATTGCTAGAGTTATCTCCAAGTTCTCGTGAAAGGCTTCCATCATAATGATACTACCATCAAATGTCATTGGTCACAATGGTCAATCCAACTAATATCATCAGAATCAAGCGTACCATCTGGATAAAGAGTAATGGGTGAGCTATGAAGCTCAGTAAGGAAGCATCACATCAAAAGGAACTAATACCTATTACTGAGACCAGGACAGAGTTCCAGTTTCTCTTTCACAAAACGAATGCATAAATATAGTATACCATAATATTTATCAAGTCTACTAACGTTACGTAAACACAAAATGAAGCTTGCATAGAATCAAGTAATCATATCATACTATACAATTTAAACTAACTTTATCATGCATATCATTGTGGTAATTTTCTGAATAATCTCTGTTACTATAACTTTACTGTATCATTTCTATAACTTTAACTTTAACTTGATTGGTTCATGAGTACAACGCCACATTTACTTTATCCCAATGTGGTGGGCCTGTTAACTGAACTGATCGAGTGACAAACCAGAAATATCCACTATTTTATCCCGTGGATGGGGCCTGACCGGCTCCAGCCTGTTCTCCATATTTTATCCCGGGAGCCGGGTCTAATGCTGAGGACCCTTGAGAGTTCACTGTCCTTTTCACTGTCTAGTTCTTAACCATGAACCATGTTGCTTATCATCATCTTACCTTTGTACTTTTCCTTTAGTGTGTTCTTAACCATCGATTCACTATATTATATTTCCACAACATGAAAACTACTGTCTAATTTAGAATATAAAAACATTTATAAATTTAACACGTTCAAATATAAATCCAAAGTTTCCATAACAATTTCTCTAAAAGCATTCAAAATCTTCTTAAGATAAAACACGATGATTTTCAGTAAATTATCATTGAAGACTTGTAAAATTTCATTCATGTATCTACTCAAAATATCAGTTCATTCTTTATTATAGAAAGCTTATCTAACTTTATAAATATGTTTTCTTAACATGAAAACTGAATTTAAGGTAACATGCAATCTATAAAAAGTTTTGTCTAAACATGGTTGAAATAGCAAGTCTAAAAACATGCACTTTAACGTATATATCACTACATGTTACCGATATGAAACTTTTGGAAAATGCAACGTATAATGCTTAAATCATAGGATAACTGTTGTAAAATAAATGAATAAATAGTTTCCATTTTCTGGATATCATTTGAGAAACTTTTGCGGAAAAGTTACACTAGTGAAATTGAAAATTCTCCTATAGATTTTTACGAAATTTCCATATTCATCTCAATACCGTACAATTATGTAAAATTCAACCTGGTCACATAGAATTACTAAACAATGCGATTTAAGAAAAGCCTTAAAACATGAATTAAAAACTCTAGCATAGTTAACTTGTAAATCAACGAAAAAGTAAAATGTAAACCATGAATTTCTACTTTTAAAGACATGATACAAAAATGCTTTGATGAAACATTTCCTTACCTCTAAATCCTATGAAAATCTGCAGTATTGGTGTTGCTTGGTTGTTTTACTTCACCACCTTTTCTTTTTTTTTTGTTTTTGTTTGCTTAAAGCCTTCGGTATCCGGAATCCACTGGTCCGACTAATCCGGAGTTCGGTCCGTGTCGTGTCCGCAAAGTCTGACTATTACTCAGGGGTAAGGTCTGCCCAAGAGCTCTTTCAACATGACACTTCAGAATCGAACCGGTAACCTCTCTAAGCAATCTCAAGTCGCGTACCACTTAACCAAAACTACTTGGTTTTACTTCATCACCTTTGTCTCCATCTATTTTCTCTTTTTAATTTAATTTCTTTTTCTCTCTTTTTTTTTTTGTTTGGGCGATTTGCTTTCTCCCCACCCCCTTTTATTTTATTTTTATTTTAATGTTTATCATGTACGCATAAAAATAGAAGAACTTCTCCGTGTTCTTTCCTTCTTAAATTTGGTGGTTGCTCTCTACTACTCCCTCCGTCCCAATTTGTTTGAGACTTATTCATTTTTTAGTTATTCCAAAATAAGTCCCATAACTCAAATAGACTTAAAGTTTTTGCTTTAATTGCCTAAATTACCCAACTCATTAATTGATATCTCTTAAATATTGTGAAAATATAACTACATATAAAAAAGTTAAAAAGGTAAATTAGTTAAGTTTTAAATGACTAGACAACTCATTAATTCATGTCTTTTTAAATCTTGTGAGTTCTAAAATGTCCCAAACAAATTGGGACGGAGGGAGTATAACCGAGTTATGATGGGAGAGTGATTTTAGAGGTATCACAAGCGGAGGGGTATGATTAATTCATGTCACACCTACACACCTCTATTATGTGTGAGAGAGTGTGAGAATTAATCACAACCATCCACTTGGTATACTTCTAAAATCATTTCCCCACCATAATTTTTCTCACTATAACCACCCACGGAACGACACAACCCATACACAAATAACTAACTGTAGTGTTACTTATTATTTTTATTAAGGTTAAAGATTGTGAATGACAGTTTTAGTCTAAAATGGTTGAGAAGGACAGTTACTACATGTGTTACTACATTTTTGTACATGTGTTACTACATTTTGTCTTTCTCAACCATTTTGTATCTTATCTTGTCTTTCTGGCCTCTGCCTCCTTATTATTATTATTATTATTATTATTATTATTATTATTATTATTATTATTTTTATTATTATTATTTCAACCTCACCGCAAGTCCGGCATGAATGTCGCGACTCTTGTGGTGCCGATACTTCTGGCCCACATAATATGGAGGTAGCAACATTGATTATGTATTAGATGTAAAAACGGATATATTTATTGAGTTATGATTTATTTATGTTGTCACATAGATATGAGTGACGTAAGTTACGAAATCGAATTAGGGTATTACACAATACTTGTAATTTACATACAATAAAATAGAGAGTTTCTTGAGAGAGTTTGGGGAGAAGAAAAGTCGACCTAGCAGTCAACTTTTTTCGGTATCAGTCCTTCGAGGATTCCAGCTGTTGTTCGTGTGGATTACCGCTAGAGGCGGACACTTGGATGGCTCGGTGCTTGGAACATCAACTGTAGATAAAGCGACGATCCAATTGGATCAATCCGGTACGAATCTTTATCTACTTTCTTTTGTTTATTGTTTAAACGAAGTCGATCATGATTAAAAGGAAATCAAAATTTTAAATCCCGTTGCGTTCTCGCGTGGTTTCCTAACACAAACTGTTGAATTAGTGTCCTAAATCCAATCGGGTTGGACCCGATCCGACCGGGTCGGATCATTTCTACTATTTCTTTATGTTTCTACATATATTAAATGGCTTTTTTGTTGTCATATACTTGTTCTTTTAAAGAACCAATTATCAATTGTTATATGATAACGTCCTTAGTGTTAAACTGTGATAGAGAAACCATGATAGGCGATTATGGTTGATGAGATCTCTAATCACTTTAATAAGTTTGATACTTAAATGTCTCTAGGCTGATGTGCTATTAAACAGGGCATTGATAGTATGAACAACCTAGCACGTATTAGATGTATTATGTCTTTAAGGGCAGGGATAGATCTCGTCTATCGAAGTGTAGAGACACTTGGACTGTACGTGGACGTGTATTAGAGAATGCGTACGTTAGATTGACCCATTTACATTAAGTGTCGCACTATGTGGCAGTTCTTTAATTATCCTTAGGACCGGAGTCTACATGGCATCACGGTGTGGATTTTCATGATTTGACACTATTGAGGTTTCCCCTAGCCATGGGGCGATCATGCGGTAGTGATTGGGTGTGACACTGAAGCATGCGGAGTATACTTGTTAGTTCGTCCGGGAATCACGTATCCTATGATTGGGATCGAATATCCGAAATGGCCTTCTTATAATGAATGTCTAGCTCTTGAGAATCTTTGCAAAGTGGGAGTAAATGTGTTATTCCGAGAGAGCATGATATCCAGATTATAAGATACGATCGTTAATGTATTGACACTTTCGAGATACGATCGTATGGATATTATTATCTTGGTAGGATTGTAAGTTACATGGTAACTGTTTCACATGAAAGGTAGTAGCCATTGCATTTGACTCTTCCAATGATTGGGGGTCACGGTGTGTTGCTAGACGCTATCCCGTGATCGTTAGGTATGAAGGTCGTTTTCGTAATTCGCATTTTGTGTCTACGGCCAACATATTCGGAAGCCTATCGTGCCACACATATATGAGCATCTAGCCGGATTAAAATGTGTTTATAGTTGATAACCAAATAAGGAAAGTTTATCTCACGACTATAAAGGTTATAGTGGTATTTATTTATTATGAATAAATTAAATATAAGATATTAATTATGTTGATTAATTAAATATGTATATTGATACTATAATTTCAAAAAATAAAAAATAAAAAAAATAATACATATATATATATATATATATATATATATATATATATATATGATATACATGTATTTTGTAAATTAATTAATCATAGTATTATATTAATTAAAGAGAATCTCAATCCCAATTTTGTGGGGGAAAAGGGACGCATATTCTATGTGTATATGATACATTTGAATTGTGTAATTTAATTAATAAGATTACCATAATATTAATATTATATATTAATTGATTTTGGAAAAATAGATTTATGGTAATAAGATAAATATAGTCAATATAAGATACTGACAATATCTTGGAAATATTTAATATAGGATATTAAATTAAATTAGATAAATCAATCAAATATATTTTCCTTATTTTATTGGGAAAATGTTTTCTTTCTCCTCAATCTATTAGGAAGCTTCTCCAATCAGATTGGGACTAGAGAAGGGCGCAGGTTACTCCTATAAATAGGAGGGCTTGGCTAGCTCTTTTGCACAACACAATTCCAAGAGCTAATAGTTTTTCTAAAATATAGAGAGCTTCCTAGAGAGAGATTTATGAGAGAGAAAAAGTCGGTCTAGCAGCCGAGTTTTTCTGGTAGCAATCCATGATAGGACTCCGGCGAGGTGTTCGTGTGGATCACCTGTAGAGGCCGAACGCTGGGGCGGCTTCGTTCAGAAACTACAACCGTAGACAAAGAATCGATCCAATTGGATCAACCAAGGTATTATTTTGTCTACTTCTTTTATGCTTGTTGCTTAAACGAAGTCGATCTTGGGAAAAAAGAAATCAAAATTTTGAATTCCGCTGCGTTCCCTCGTTGATTTCCTAACAGTGCTATCGGAGTGAGTTTCGAGCTTAAGCAATAAGCATGTTATTTTGCGTAGTTAATTTTATCGTTTAAATCACGTAATTAAAAGATGAAAGATTTTTGATTCGCAAAACGATACACGAAAAGAAAAAAACGAGATATGGTGGTGCTCGGCCGACTGGCGGCGGCACCACCACCGGCGGTGGCAATGGCGGTAGGGCAGCCTGCTGCCGGAGTCGTTTGACCGGTCAAAGCTGGTGGATCTCTAAATTTTGTTTTGTGTATTTTGTGATTCAATATTATTCATAGTTGTGATTGAAATCTCTTATTGTTTAGTTGGTGTCATGTGGGTAACTAATGGTTCAAATAGTTTGGGCTTTTGGGTTGGTCTTTCCAAACTTTGTTTGGAATAGGCCTAGGCCACTTTTTAAATATTTAATTTGGGAAAAGGCTTAGGCCTAGGTCACTCTCAAAATTTTGATTTTGGAAGTGGCCAGGCATATTAACCAAAATATTGGCATTTTCAAATTTTGTTTGGAATAGGCCTAGGTCTTTTTCAAAATATTTGATTTTGAAAAAGCCTAGGCCCAGGCCCTTTTCAAGATTTTGATTTTAAAAAAAGCCAAAGAAGATGCCTTTTGGTTCCTAAACCAAAGACATACCTTTTGATTAGGAATCAAAAGGAAAGAAACAAAACAAACCTAATTTTAATTTTTATTTATTTTTGGAATAGTTTAATTAATTAAAATTGAAATCGGTTTAAAATTAATCGTTAATTTTATTTCGATTAAAATCATTTAATTAATTAAATGTTAATTAGTTAATTGATTGGATAAAATTATTTAATAGATTAAACGTTAATTGATTAATTAAGACGCAAGTAGTTAAAATTTTAATTTTATTTTTTTCATAAGATGTTATTGTATGGATTAGATATAGTAGATATAATATGATTATATGGACCCCGATTGATCATGGACTCAATCCGATAGGATATATGTGAATGATTTAATTTTTCTGTTGGTTTAAAATTGTCTGCAGACACGTTATGAAGAACGTGACCTAGTTTATTTTACTGCATTTATCACATTCTCGTTAGCTCCCAGTGTGCGATGGGTGTATTTATTTTATTAGATAGAATTAAATGTAACAAGAATGGAGCAGAAGATGGAGACAAAAGAAAGAAGAATAAAGATCCCATTGGAGATGACATATTAAATATCCTATTGGCGGTTGCTGCTACTCTTAGATTGTGACCAGCGGTTTAAATCAGTTTGTATTCGAAATCGCACCTAGAAAAATCCATGATCATCATCGGTTACTTTACGCATTTATTTATTTTGTGCTTGTATTTATTTTATACGATACGATAGATGCATGACTATGCACGATCTAGATAAATGTGTAGGATGTATGTCTATAGAGATATATATATTTGATGAGACCGTAATTAGAATTAATTAAGTGAATTAATTTACGTAAATACTTACACAACAAAAATCAAGTTGAAATATTGTCTCCCAATATTATAGCGACGGTTAAGAGCCCTTGTTCGGATCCAACTGATCGGTCCTCGTCAGGAGTTGACTTACCTCGGGTATATCGTCGTTATTGAGATATGATCGTATGAGATCTCAAGAATATTGGGTTATGACTTGACTAGAGTATTTCGGTGATTGGCCCTCGTCAGGACCGTCTTATTCTAGAGGCAAGGGGTTGACTACCACATAAAGATGTGTATTGTCAAAGAGTTGACTAGTCAACCACCAAGAGTCATATAGAGATGTGATTGGTAAGGTGTTACCTACCTTTCGAATTATTCCGGTTGATCGGCCCTCGTCGGGAATCGGGGTAACCAGAAGGAATCTTGGCCACTAAAGAATTTTGAATGATTCTTGAAAGTCAATTGGGAGTAGTTGACTAGTGGGAGCAAAATCATAAACCAAAGACCATTTTTGATTTTGCGTGTATAAGCAACAACACTCTTTTATCTTTATTTTTATGTTGTAGTTCTTTATATTTATGTTTTTATTCTCGATTAGTAAAACCAAATTATGACTGTTTGAGAAATGTTCTCAAAAGGGTTAAGTAAATTTTAATCCTTTTAAATAAGCAATGACATGAGCAACCCCATTATAGTAGTTAGAGACAGAAGACTACATATTTGATGCAGTGCTCCAAGACTTTAATTATTAAAGAACAGCGGAAGCTCGTGATATTAGATACGATCCAATATGATCATTCAGTCATACGATGACAATTAATTCAAACGTTGGATAAGAATGACCAGACCAAATTCTGGAAAGGTTGTTTTAAAAAATGCAAGATTTAAGTATCGACTTAATTCTTTAATCATTGCTTAAAGGTTAATTAAATAGTCAATATTTTGAATACGATTCAAAAGGTTAATTGAACTATTTGATAAACTTTAGATTTTCTTTATGAAAGGAAATTAAAGACATAGCTCTTGTGATCTTTCTTAAGTCTTATGAAGACTACACTAAGAAATATTTACAAGTGCTTAAAGGATTAAAAAGGAAAGTTAGGGCAAGTGCTTAAATTGAGGACTTATTGAAGCCTCTATCCTAAGCAAGCACGTTGAGACAAATCTGTCTAAACTCAAGTCAACTCTCGGATATATGATATCCTATGAGTGTGATTAAATTAGAAAGATTAAATACGAATATCTGATGAGATACGGAAAGTGAAGCAAACGCCATGACTTTTCGGTTTTGTGTTCTGAGTCTAGTAAACGATAAGGGAACTAAATAAATGTTATTATGTTACTGTTCTTATGAAGAACATATCTTGATTACTTGTTAGGATTTAGTAGACATATTCAATTGTAAAGAATAAATGTTATCCCGATAAAGTTGAAAGGTCACTGAATTTAACATACTAGATTGATGTCACTATATAGTTGATATAGGTGAAAAATCTCAACGAGAATATTTGTATGGTCATTATCCTTGATTTGTGTGCATTTCAGAGCACGATCCTCTATGGAAGGGAAGCGTGTAACCAAACGTCATTACGATGATCTTTGAACCATATGATTATGAATCATGTGGGTTATAATATCTTATCCAAAGAGGACTAAAATACCCTTTTAAGAAAAGGTTATGAAACCTAGAAGATTTACTAGAGCCTAAACATATTGATGTTTGTTGGCTTATGACAATTCATACCATAAATTATTTTTTATCTCTCTCTTGGACTATTTTTAGAAATAGTTGAATGTACTTATTGAAGTACGACAATTCGGAAATCCCGAAAAGTTTGAGTTAGTACGAGTATGAGATTGATGAGCTACTTAGGAATTAATCTTCAATAGGATTGAAGCAATTAATAACTGGAGGGTGTTTCAGAAGTCGTCTGAAATAGAATCGGATTCTCCCTTGAAGGATACCATCTTTTGGATACGCAATTAGATTGTGTTCCTATAATGGAAACAACACTTTATATGATAAAGGTGTGACGTAAGCCGTGCGAAGTATCCCTTACCCGTTTCGGGATAGCGCCCTTATACTTAACCGAGTTCCAAATAATAAAGGTTGAATAAATTCCATATTAGACACGGAAGAGGATAATGTCGAATCTATCTTAACTGATGATTTGAAGTTGTCATAGGCAAAGTCAGAAAGGCTTGGAGCCTAGTACGACATATGCAACTTTGTGGAATATCTTAGCAAGTACGCTTGATAATGTTTACTTACCCGCGGAGCAAAACTGTTTTTCTCCAAACGTGCTGTCTTCTAGAGGAAGTGTTTCTTCCAAAAGAAACAGTAGGAGTAAATAAGATCTCAAAGGAGTTTGAGAACCACAAAGTTATACTCAACCATTGGAACGTGAGCAGATGCCACATAGCGATGAGGTGTAGAACACTGCTCAGTGCACACAAAAGTTCTATAAGTCTGAGGATAACCTCAAGACTAAGAAGGCTGCTGGTATGTTCATCTAGAAGAATGAATATCTCACGACTTATAAAGGAATGTTTGAAAGTCAAGTTTGAGAGATATGGCCAGGAGCCATAATATCTGAATTAGATTCCATCAGTGACAACCAGGTTGTGAACCTAGTCTGTCTTACCTAAGGAGAATGTCCCTGAAGGGCTGACATGGATAGTAATATGATTACAATAAGGCCATAGTGACGGCTGAAGGGTAAGGGGTGTAAACCTTGTAATTATCTTTATGCTGCCAGCTGTGCCCAGTTCTATTCAGATAATGCTTGTTATAACTTCGTATCATGACTATATGATAGTGTTGAAGACATTGGGCAAACAACCCGATATTCATAGACAATAACATGATATGTGAGCCCATGAGATCCATTTATGGACTCAAACAAGTTTCTCTAGATAATTTCTTTGTTTGATAATCAAAGGAGTTTGATTTAGTCAAAAGAAGGGATATGACTAATGTGTAGTATGGATAGTGGGAGCGTGTTATGATTTTTGAGTAAGGTATTGGATATATCTCTCAAGAATTATCACCCCATGTCACAGTCAAGTAATGTTTGGTAGTTCAAGGTATTTACGAAAGCACTTGGATTAGTAGTTCTTATTTTTGGAAATAAGAATCTATAGCGATAGATTTAACTGCTGTTAGATTATAGTTTACCTATATAGATGTGATGCTAAAAGAGTTTAGCATAGATCACAATAGGAGATACTGCTATCCGGTGTTCTCAAGATCTATCTATGTTAGGACGTTAGTCCTAAAGATAAGGTGAAAGATGATGCTTATGGAAGGTTTCCTTTGCTACTGCGATAAGAACCATCATAAAAGCAATGCCAGATGTTCATAGTCCATGAAGAGTCATGAGCAAGTATGAAAGTAAATCTAGTGAATGTCGAGAATATCCTTAAACAAGTTAAGGAAGGTTTCTTAGTTTATCGAAAGTTGGAAGCGAATAAACGTAGATATACAGACATGTATCCTGAGTCTTATGAAGGCGAGTGGGAGCTAGAGTCTGGGTTTGCAGTCACTTTGATTAGGTGATACAGTGAGCTGGAAATGTTCTTGCTTATAGGTCACTGTAATTTCTACAACTTAGCCAAAACACAGTAGTGCCTTGAAGGCGCAGCGGGAGCAGTACATGGATCTAGAAGGTTCTTTCCTGAACCTTGTACGACTCTTCCACCTTTTCTATATAGCTGATATAGTAAGTGGATTCATTTCTTGAAAAAAGGACCAGGGTCTCATCTGAGATCCGTGTATGTGTTGAGGCGGTTCCTTTTGACTTGATAAACTGGAGCATGATATAAAGATAGTCTGAGTCCCCATGGATAGCCATCCGTTCATGGCTAGGGCTGGTTGCGAGTATTGCATGAAATTCTTGTGTTCCAACTTGGTCTTGTGTGTGTGCGAGTGATTGGTTCTAGGCCAAGTGGGAGATTGTTGAAATAGTGTCCTAAACCCAATCGGGTTGGACCGGATCCGACCAGGTCAGATCATTTCTACTATCTTTATGTTTCTACATATATTAAATGGATTTTCTGTTGTCATAAACTTGTTCTTTTAATGAACCAATTATGAATTGTTATATGATAACGTCCTTAGTGTTAAACTATGATAGAGAAACCATGATAGGCGATTATGGTTGATGAGATCTCTAATCACTTTAATAAGTTTGATACTTAAATGTCTTTAGGCTAATGTGCTATTAAACAGGGCATTGATAGTATGAACAGGCTAGCACGTATTAGATGTATTCTGTCTTTAAGGGCAGGGATATATCTCGTCTATCAAAGTGTAGAGACACTTGGACTGTACGTGGACGTGTATTAGAGAATGCGTACGTTAGACTGACCCACTTACATTAAGTGTCGCATTATGTGGCAGTTGTTTAATTATCCTTAGGACCGGAGTCTACATGGCATCACGGTGTGGATTGTCATGCTTTGACACAATTGAGGTTTCCTCTAGCCATGGGGCGATCATGCGGTAGTGATTTGGTGTGACACTGAAGCATTCAGAGTATACATGTTAGTTCATCCGGGAATCGCGTATCCTATGATTGTGATCGAATATCCGAAATGGCCTTCTTATAAGGAATGTCTAGCTCTTGCGAATCTTGGCAAAGTGGGAGTAAATGTGTTATTCTGAGAGAGCATGCTATCCAGATTATAAGATACGATCGTTAATGTATTGACACTCGAGATACGATCGTATGGATATTATTACTGCGGTAAGATTGTAAGTTACCCGGTAACTGTTTCACATGAAAGGTAGTAGTCATTGCATATGACTCTTTCGATGATTGGGGGTCACGGTGTGTTGCTAGACGTTATCCTGTGATCGTTAGGTATGAAGGGCATTTTCATAATTTGCACTTTGTGTCTACGGCCAACATATTCGGAAGCCTATCGGGTCACACACATATGAACATCTAGCCGGATTAAAATGTGGTTATAGTTGATAACCAAATAAGAAAAGTTTATCTCACGACTATAAAGGTTATAGTGGTAAATTAATATGGTGGTATTTATTTATTATGAATAAATTAAATACAAGATATTAATTATGTTGATTAATTAAATATGTATATTGATACATATAATTTTGAAATATATATGATATACATGCATTTTGCAAATTAATTAATCATAGTATTATATTAATTAAAGAAAATCTCAATTCCTAATTTCATGGGGGAAAAGGGATGCATATTCTATGTGTATAGGATACATTTGAATTGTGCAATTTAATTAATAAGATTATCATAATATTAACATTAGATATTAGTTGATTTTTGAAAAATTGATTTATGGTAATAAGATAAATATAGTCAATATAAGATATTGACAATATCTTTAGAAATATTTAATATAGGATATTAAATTAAATGAGATAAATCAATCAAATATATTTTTCTTATTTTATTGGGAAAAGATTTTCTTTCTCCTCAATCTACTAGGAAGCTTCTCCCAATCAGATTGGGACTAGAGAGGGGCGCAGGTTACTCCTATAAATAGGAGGGCTTGGCTAGCTATTTTACACAACACAATTCCAATAGCTAATAGTTCTTGTGAAAAATAGAGAGCTTCCTAGAGAGATATTTATGAGATAGAAAAAGTCGGTCTAGCGACCCGAGTTTTTCTTAGCAATCCATGATGAGAGATTCCGCGAGGTGTTTGTGTGGATCACCAGTAGAGGCCGAACGCTTGGGCGGCTTCGTGCAGAAACTACAACCGTAGACAAAGTGTCAATCCAATTGGATCAACCAATGTATTATTTTGTCTACTTCTTTTATGCTTGTTGCTTAAACGAGTCGATTTTGGGAAAAAAGAAATCAAAATTTTGAATTCCGCTGCGTTCCCGCGTTGATTTCCTAACACAAACATCATCACCAACCTCAATCCTCACAACTACTCACATACCAAATAGGAACGATATAAAACACCGACACCTACCTCATTAATGGGGGTCATCGCCCCTACAGATCAACACCAAGAAAGAACAGGAACTAAGCTCATCCTAAACATGATATCTAGCTGGCACAAGAAGAATCTCTAAATGGATCTTCATACACATCATCACCGGAACATTCCTCTAAAATTTTCAAATAAAGAGTGAGCTGGCACATTAAGAAAAAGCATACTCAAGAGGAAACCATGAGAATATTCGAAAATATTTTCATGGTTCTCTAATGATGTATGACTTTTATCATAAAAATAAAAATAGTAAATAATACTAATGTGGAAGGTACTAATTCAAGTGAGTAATAAAGAATGACACTAAATAGGAAATTAACAAGCAATAATGCATGACAGTAGTTGTAATAAAGTCCGTATCTGACAACAAATTAATTGTCTAACTGATCTATAGTGAGATTTTTTTATGTCAATGTCTGAATTGAGTAATAATCGTAATGAAATGAATGCAGACTAGTCTTGCATTAAGTACTACACTTTCTTAACACCCATGAAGTGAGAGCGCCTCAAAATGTGAATATTAGAGGGATGATTCCATCTCTTGTAACCCATGGATGGCGAGGTAATGAATAATAAATGAAATACAACATCTTCAAAATGTAAGCTATTGAGGAATAGGCACCCTTGAGGTATATATGTTGAGTATTTGACTCTCAAACCCTTGTTTGATATTATTGTTTGATTGTTTCGATATAACACAACTTATAACCCAATAATTAAGTGACCTTTTGGCTTTGAATTGAATGATATTATATTTAAAAGTCAATGGGATTGATCTTATGTGCTTATTTTGTTTCCTGTCATTATTGATAAGAATTTTGTCATTAAAGATCTAATTCTTGTCACTATTGGGTATGTCTATATATCATTTTGCTTGTACTAATGCCAACGTAGGTGTAACACTTACAGAATATGGAACAAAGCTTCATTGATGTATTTAAGATGGTATACAAGTGTCTAAACAGAATAAATCATAATATATCACAACCAGAAGACAAAATTGTATAAAGGCATCAAAGTTCATATCAAAATTGTATAGAAGATGTCAACATGTCATACAACTTGGTACACTATTGTACCATGAATTGATACTATATACAAGATAATTTATCAACTTGGAAGCTTTTCATCTGGCCACAAGATCAGGAACTTGATCCTTGGGTCCAAGACAAGCCATATCTTACCACTTGCTTGATAATACAAGTGTCTTGTCAAAGAGTGTTTTATCTCTAATCACACTCTTCTCCCAACTTTAACAAGGACTTTGGTTGTCCATAATACATATTATAATATGTTGAGATAGAGAAGAAGGTGTGAGGAAGCTTAATTCTGTATTGAAGATATTTGAATGCAATGGCTAGTTTAATTGGCATCATCTGTCTATATAAAGAGGCCTCCTAATTTTTAGAAAGACTACTGCATCTTTGCCAAAGCTAAAGCTTTGTTTCATTCTAAAGAGCTCTCTGCTATTGAAATTCAATTTATTAAACTGACTTCTTTGTGAAAAACATAAGTAATATGTTGTCGTTAAGTCTGTTTGAAGTTGTTGTGTGTTTAGGATGGATTAAGCTTAAGTGGAGACTTGATCACCAGCTATTGAGCCAAACGAACAATCAAAGATTCAATATCAAACTTGGTGTCAGTGAAGAATTGCATACATCTCAAAACAAAGTCAAAGTTACTGAACATGAAGAATCTAAATAGGGAGTAGTGATCTTGTTAATGAGATTTGATAGGCATTATTGTGATCCAGTTGTTGTTAGTGTAGTGCCTTAAACCCTCTCGGGTTGGACTGGATCTGACCGGGTCAGATCTTTCTACTACGCTTTTATGTTTATACATATTACAAATGGCATTTCTGTTATTATATATATTGTTCGTTCAATAAACCAATTATGACATTGCCTATATGATAACGTCCCTAATTTAAAACTATTATAGAGACAATAATAGTGCATTTAAAAAAAATACAATAATAGTGATTGTGATTGATGAGATCTTGACTCATTTTGAATGGTTTGATACTTATATATCTCTAGTCGTATGTACTATTAATTGAGACATTAATATCAGGTTTAGACTAGAACGTGTTAGATGTCTTTTATCTTGTGAAGATAGTTATGTATCTCATCTGTTGAAGTGTGGAGACACTTGGACTATATGTGGACGTGTATTAGAGACTGCATATGTTAGATTGACCCACTTACTTTATTACATGTCACAGTATATGGTGGTTGTGTAACTATCCTTAGTCCATAGTCGTCAAAACATACATCACGGTATGGATTGTCAAGCTTTGACATTATTGAGGTTTCCTCTAGCCATGGGGAGATCGTGATGTAGTTCTTGGGTATTATGTTGAAGCATGCATAGGATTTAAGTCGCTTGTCCGGAAATCGCGTTTCCTAATAGTAGGAGTAAATATCCAAAAGGTCCTTCTTATAAGGAATGTATTGTTCTCGAAAGTCTTTCAAAAGCGAAAGTGATGTGTTACCTTGAGAGGATGAGATATCCAGATTATAAGACACGGTCGTTAATATTTTGACACTCGAGCTACGACTGTATGGATATTACATTAGTGCTATGATTCTATGTATACGGTAACCGTTTCACTCAAGAGCTTCACAACTATGGATTTATATCTAAAAGTAAGTAAAAAGTTACCAATAAAAGAGTGAAAACATTTTTAAACAAACAAATTGCGTTAACTTTAGAGTACACCTTCAATTGAGTCAAAACACAAAAGAGATGATTTTTCTTCCTTTAAGATTCTTCAAAAGATCATACAATGTTTGTTCAATGATTACAAGCAGAAATAAATGTTGATCTAATGCTAGGTTTGGCTAAAAGAGCCTTGGAGGTGGAGGTGCCTTCAAGCTTCTTGGTTGGAGTTGGTGTAAATGTGTGATGAATGTTTTTTTTCCAAATGAAAAGATAGGTGGATAAAATTCCTGCAGAACGGTGGACGCCGGACTGAACAAAGTATTGCCTCAAAAGTTGTGTATTAAAAGCTGGCAGGAAAGATTTGATGGCCACCAATTCTACTTTGGTGGCCACCGGCTATGACAAAAGCTTGAATTATACCACCTGTTTTCCTCTCTAATTGAACCGCGAACTGAACCACGAGCTTGAGACACCATGAACCAAGAATTCCGGGGTTTTGGTGACCTGTCCGCAAATTACTATTAGGAGCTTGGGAATTGGGGACAAAGTATTGTGAAAATGCATCACCAAGTTGACTTACATCATTTATTTTCTTTAGATAAATGTTTGGGCCACAACAACAAGATCTGCACAACAAAGTGTCATAACACACTTTTGAGTCATTGATTTTTATGAAACCCATATTATTAAATAAGTCCCACATCATAATCAATGGTTCAAAAGTGTATTGTGTATTTTATTGTGAGTATTTTGTTGTGGCACTATCACTACTCATACGAAGTTGAATCAATGAGCTAAAATGCAATAGTGATAACACCATGCCAAACAATAACTACGTTATCAAGGTGATTCAAGGCTCATCAGAAAACACCAGATTGTGGCAGCATTGAAGATTGACAAAGAAAGGTCAAACCTTTTATTATCGGTGACCAGAGGTTCTATTTTACAGAATTAGTTTACATGATTAAGATAATTGTATTTCATTGATTCGAATTCAATAGCAATGGTACAAATTTATAGGTCTATAAATACTTGGCCAACAAGTCATAAAATAATATAAATACACAATAAGAATGTTTTTAGATATTTTCTAAATTATCCTCGACATGCCCCCTCAATCCTGTGGGAAGTGGTTGAACACGGATATTGGTCTTCAAGCTTGTAAAACGAGGCTGAACCAATGGTTTGGTGAGGAGATCGGCAAACTAATCCTTTTAAGTGATAAAGGAGATGCTGAGCTTACGGGCAGCAACCAATTTGTGAACATAGTGGAAGTCGATCTCGATGTGTTTCATACAGGCATGAAACACCGGATTGTGCGCAAAGTAGGTGGCACCAATATTATCACACCAAAAGAGTAGGCGGGGAAGATAAGAGAACCTGCATATCACGAAGAATACTGCAAAGCCATTGAATTTATGCAGCGGTGTTAAAGAGGGTTTTATACTCGGCCTCAGTACTACTTTTGGAAACCGCCAAATGGTGTTTGGTAAGTCAGCTAATCAAATTATCCCCAAGGATTACACAATATGGGTCAATAGGATTGCAATTATCATTGTTGTCGGCCCAATCAGAATCAGGATAAGCCCGAAGAGAAAGTGGTGATCGGTGGGAGAAAAAGAGACCAAAGAATGCGCTTAATTGCAATCCAATGAACTTCAGTAGGCGAATGCATATACATACTAACTTTGTGAACCGCGAAGGTGATATCAGGCCGAGTAAAGCTGAGATACTGCAAACCACCCATTATAGTACGATAAAGGGACGGGTCGGCGCAGGGAGGCCCATCATCAAGTGTTAGCCGAGTGGATGCCGACATAGGTGTTTGACAAAGCTTGGCCTTGTCCAGAGAGGCACGCTGAAGAATATGGAAAATATACTTACGTTGAGTGAGAAGTAAGCCATCGGATGTGTGAAGTACCTCAATACCAAGAAAATAGGACAGAGAACCAAGGTTCTTAACCGCAATGTGCCGACCAAGATAAGTAATAACCTGCTCGACAAGAGAAGATGAAGATCCAATAATAATAATGTCATATACATAAATAAGAATAAAAACACGAGCACCATCAAGAGAGTAGACGTATAAGGACGTGTCGGCCTTAGAGCCAACAAAGCCAATATGTGAGAGGACATCAGTAAAACAAGAAAACAAAGAACAATGGTCCTAATGAAGTCCATAAAGACTGCGGTGAAGACGGTAGACATAATCAAGAAAGCCAGGGTGCACAAAACCCTGCGGTTGTTGAATATAGACGGGTTCAAATAAAGACCAACCCTGTGAAACTGCAAGAGAAAGCATAACACAAACACTGACCGGTTTGACAACTGGACTATTAGTATCAGTGAAATCAATGCCTTCAGCCTGATGAAAACCCTTGGTCACAAGGTGAGCCTTGTGACGCTCAAAACGACCATCTGCATGATTTTTGGTTCGGTAAACCCATTTATTTCTAACAATGTTCATACGAGGAGTGGCGGGAACAAGATCCCAGGTCTGGTTGCGTAGTAACAGATCAATTTCTTCTCTCATGGCATTATGCCAATAGGGATGTTTGGAGGCTTCAGTGTAAGAGGTGGGGTCCATGGAATCTGTAGAGGCCACGAGATCTTTGGAATGCGGATGGCGGATAAACTTAGGCCTGGAGATGGGTTTAAGAGTGTTGGTTTTGGTGCGGCTAACCATCGTGTGGGTAGTGTTGGAAAGGTGTCCTAAACCCAATCGGGTTGGACCGGATCCGACCGGGTCGGGTCATTTACAGTCTGTTTAGTTCATGTAATAACTTTATTATGATTAATAAAAGCACTTATGTTATTATATATTGTTTGTCTTCATATTATTTGTTGTATATATATATAGTAACGTCCCTAGTATCAATCTGTGATAGAGAAACCATGATAGTGATTATGGTTGATGAGATCTCTAATCACTATAACAAGGTTGGTACTTAAATGTCTCTAGTCTTATATATTATCAAATGGGACATTGATAGTATAATCAGACTAGCACGTATGGATGTCTTCTATCTTTTAGAAGATAGGGATAGATCTCCTCTATCGAAGTGTAGGGACACTTGGGTATGCACGTGGGCGTGTATTAGAGAATCGCGTGACGTTAGGTGACCCACTTACATTAAGTGTCACACTATGTGGCGGTTGTGTAATTATCCTTTTGACCGGAGTCTTCATGGCATCATGGTGTGGATTGTCATGCTTTGACACTATTGAGATTTCTCCTAACCACGGGGCGATCATGCGGTAGTGATTGGGTATGATATTGAAGCATGCGGAGTATACATGATTGGTCATCCGGGAATCGCGTATCCTATGATTGGGATCGAATATCCGAAATGGCCTTCTTATAAGGAATGTCTAGCTCTCGAGAATCTTTGCAAAGTGGGAGTAAATGTGTTATTCCGAGAGAGCATGATATCCAGATTATAAGATACGATCGTTAATGTATTGACACTCGAAATACGATCGTATGGATATTATTACAGCGATAGGATTGTAAGTTACACGGTAACTGCTTCACATGAAAGGTAGTAGTCATTGCTTTTGACTCTTCCGATGATTGGGTCACGCGGTGTGTTGCTAGACGCTATCCCGTGATCGTTAGGCATGAAGGGTATTTTAGTAATTTGCACTTTGTGTCTACGGCCAACATATTCGGAAGCCTATCGGGTCACACACATATGAACATCGAGTCGGATTAAAATGCGGTTATAGTTGATAACCAAATAAGGAAAGTTTATCTCTAGACTATAAAGGTTATAGTGGTAAATTAATATGGTGGTATTTATTTATTATGAATAAATAAAATACAAGATATTAATTATATATAAATTATGTTAATTAAAGAATATTCCGGAAGTCAATCTTTTGGGATATGGGGCGCCACTTTTGATGTGTATAAGATACACTTGGATTGTGCACTTTAATTAATAAAATTGCCATAATATTAATATAAGATATTAATTGATTTTGGAAAAATAGATTTATGGTAATAAGATAATTATAATCAATATAAGATATTGGCAAAATAAATTATAATTAAAGAGATAAATCAATCTAGAAGATTTTCTTTATTTTATTAGAAAAGGTTTTCTTCTCCTACACACTATTGGGGCGCCACTTATCACTATAAATAAGAGGTGGGTGTCAAGCTCTTTTGTACAACACAATTGCAAGAGCTCATAGTTCTTGTGTAAAATAGAGAGCTATCCATAGTGAGTTTGTGAGGAAGAAAAGGTCCGGTCTAGCGACCGGAGTTTTTCCGGTAGCAATCAAGGAGGATTCCGGCAAGGGGTTCGTGTGGATTAGCGATAGAGGCCGGACGCGTGGACAGCTTGCGTATTGAACTACTCTCCGTTGGCGGTCAAAGCGACGATCTTATAGATCATCTGAGGTATAACCGTCAAACTACTTAACATGTTTATTGCATTAAATGAAGAACGATCTAGAAAAAGGAAATCAAATTTTAAATTCCGCTGCGTTAAACTAGTGATTTCCTAACAGGTAGAACGGGGGGCTCAGGGACGACGCAAGGGAGCTAGAGGCCAAAGACGAAGATGGGGTGGACTCGGGGAGGAAGCCGTAAGGCTATCCGGAGGAGGGACTTCTGGAATACATGAAGTGGCATCGGATTTAGCTCAGGGGGTGTAGGTAGGGAGATCGGAAGTGGTACAATGACAACCTCGATGGTAGGTTGAGAAGTAGAAGACTTGTAGAGGAACACGGATTCATCAAACACCACATGGCAGGCAATATAGATACGACCAGGGGTGAGATCGAGGCATTTATATCCATGGTGAGAAGAGCGATACCCAAGAAAGATGCAGGTTTTGGAAGAAAAAAATCAGTTTTGTGATGGTTATATGGATGAAGATAAGGCCAACACACACAACCAAAAACACGAAGGAAGTTGTAGTCAGGGAGCCGATGGTAGACATTTCGAAGGGGGACTTGTCACGGAGGACTCGAGTCGGAAGGCGATTAATGATATATGTGGCAGTGATAAACGCATCCTTCCAATAGGGAAGAGGAAGGTTGGACAGGGCCAGAAGAGATAGACCAACTTCAACAATTTGACGGTGACGGCGTTCAATGGCACCAACTTGTTCGTGGGTGTGGGCACAATAAAGCCGATGCCTAATGCCTAGGGAAGTAAGAAAAATGGAAACGCGATGGTACTCCCCAACCCAGTTAGTTTGTATAGATTTTTGTTGGTCCTTGGAAAGGCCGACACAAGTTTAGAGGGGGTGAATAAACTTGTCACCAAAAACTGAATTTTAAACAGATTAGGATTCAGATAAAACTTGTGTGGAGTTGAGTGACTAAGCCGAGATTAAATCAAACCGACTTAAGTGGCCCGAGTCAACCGGCAAATGGATATAATTTTAGCCTTTATATTGATCTTGTTGTTCATTATGAAAATCGAGTGTTGTGGCCCGAATTACAGTGAATGTCGATTGTGATCGTGAGATGTATAACAATCAAGTATCACAATCTTTGTAAGTAAATACTAAATAAATAAGTAAATGCGTAAAGTAAATAAGATGAGATGTTATAGAGGTTCCGGTGGTGTAATCCTTTACGTCCTCTCTTCCCCTGGTGGTGCGGAGGAAAATTCCACTAGAACTTCTTGAGGTGAATCTGTTACAAAAGTCCTAAACAATAGTCCTTGGCTAATCCCTAGCTTCACTATCCTAACAATTGTAGAACAGGTAGAATTGTCGCTCTCAAATGCTTGAACCATCGGGTCCTTAGAGGGTAGGATTGCCTCTTCACCACTACCACCACAAACACAGTCTACCCGATTGCTTGTCACAACTGTCCTTGACAAAACCTTCTCTCGGTTTGCTTCACGATCTAAACCTTTGAAATAGAATCAAAGTTGAATGAGAATCAATAAATTGATTCTTGTTTGTGGTTCTTCAGAGTGTTGAATTCTTGATAAATTCTTTGAAGCTTTGAACACTTTAAGAAATACTAGATATGATCTTGTTATAGTTCAGTGATGATGACAATTCAAATAGTGTGCACAAATTGCTTGTTGATTCTTGTATATGTTGTTATTATTTTTGTCTGTGCAAAGTCTTCTATTTATAGTGTGAAGTCCAACGTTCATCTGACTTTGATTTGAATTGTATCAACGTATATCTTGCAACGGTTATATTTTACGACCGTTCTGGCCGTGGTCGATGATTCATCCAATGAAATTTATTTCTTTACAACGTTCGATTGTACTTTCAGTTTGTTGGATGGCTGACTTATAAAACTGAGTTTCTGATGTATGAAAAATATATGATCAAATTATAAGACTTTTTATTATTATATTTATGATATTTTAGTATAATTTCATATAAATGCATTAAAAACTTATAAAAATCATAGTTAGTTATAATTAGATGCATAAGTTATAAAAACGATAAAAATGATAGTTTTTTGTCAGATTTACGTTTGGTGTTTCGTTGAGTTTGTTGCAGGATCAGATGTTTACCAAGATCCCAAAATTATGACATACTTTGAAGTATAAATCATGAGTTTTGTGGGATAAAAGATTATGCCAAAATCTAACAACTTTGAACAGATCAACTGTCTTTAATGTTTCTACCGTAACTCATCTTCAACGGACATTTGATCTAACTTAGAGGCATTTTCAGAGAAAAAGTCCTTGATGAAAGTTGTAGGCCTTCAAAAGAGCTTTCCAACGAATATCAAATCATGTCAATCTGAGGTCTACAGCTCGAGATAGGTTTTACAAACATCGATATATGTTGTATGTCCGGCCGCGCGGAGAAGGCCGAATATTGCGTAAAAATCTCTCAAATCGGGCCCACAAATCTCGACAAGAGAATATATATTGTGTGTAGCCGCACGCGCGCGTGGTGGTCCGGCACGCGCCCCGGCTGGTGATATGGTCTATAAATAGACCTCAAATGCAACCATTTTGGAGTGTACCAAGGCATATATCTTTCTTCTATATGTCTCTATAGTTTCGTTTTGTTGTTTTTAGTTAAATAAAAGCTGTAAACGGCACTCTGCCGGAATAATGCTGTAGTATAAAGTATCGTTATAATGCTTAGAAGATGTATCAAGGCTCATTGATGTAAAGGAGTTGCTATTTCCGGAGGATACAACTCTGAAGCTTCGATTGTAACCTGGTAACTTTTCTAATGTATTTATGTTTATGTAGTATTTGTAGTATCTATATCTTACTTATAATGATATTAGGCTAACTTAGTATCTAGCCAAGATATGAAATTGGATTAGTATTATCTTTTTAGGGAAATGGATGATGACTATACTAAAATTGGATAAAAATCGGTTATAATGAATCTCTTTCTGTATTCGTATTGAATTAGCTACTTGATATGAAAGAATTCATAATCTAATTATGAATTGACGCCTCGTAGTTAGGTTGTGAACTCGTTAATAGAAAGACCGGAGGTAAAATTGGCCGAGTGAAAGCGTGACAACGGAATCCGATTTCTAAACCGGGGTAGATTTGTTTCGGGAGAAACAAACTCTTATTGAAAGATGTACTCGAGAGATTATTACGCTTAATTCATTTGTTTAATTGACATACCTTAAAATTGGCCGAATGACAAAACGGAAGTGACCCATGCTTGAGGATGACCTTGGACAAATGATTGGACATATGACAATTTCGGATGCTCGTGTGAGAATGAATTGTTTAGCTTAGAGTGCACCGTTTAGTATAATTGATTTAACTTAAAATAAAGATCGAGCACATCCAATTCCACTAAAAGATATAAGGATTCAATAACATATTCTTGGCTAGTCTATAATTATAATATCTATCTCCCTCCCTTAGATATTGTTTTGGTACCTATATATACTTATATCTATATATATATATGTATTGCTATATATCTATATATATATTTATATACTTATATATATCTCTGCTTTAGTTTATGCTTTGTTAGTTTAGAGTTTGGTTGGATGATAAAATTATGACTTAGATTGAGATAATAACAGATTTCTTGGTGTTTAATCACACGGTGAATTACCAAGTTTTCCCTGAGGATCGACACCTGACTCATCACTCTATCACTACAATTTGACCCGGTACACTGCCGGTAAGGATTGATAGCATAGAAAAGGTCCGTCAGCTTAAATGGCGCCGTTGCCGGGGAACGACGCTAATTCATTGTGTTCGAATGATTTCTACTTATATTAACTCAAAAGTCTCGAGGATAAGTCAACACTCTTCTTACCCCATTTCTATTTTCTTTTTCGTTGGTACTTACCTAATAAGTAAGTTACCAATCTTTACTTTTATCAATTTCAACTATTTTCGGTTTTCGTTAGTTGATGACCAGAAAGAGTAAGGCCCCACTTATTCCTTATAAGCCTAACATAGATACTTACGAAAGGCAGTTAAGAGCAGAAAGGAAACAAGGTCATACTGGTCAGGGAAATCCTGACGGAGAATCATCATCAAATCAAAATACTAAAAATGGTCGAAATGCAAGTGATGAAACACTGAACAAGGGCTAGATCATGCTCAAGAGGCATGGCCAAAATCTTAATCGGGATCTACCAATACCAAATAACCGAGAATAGAAATAATCAAAATCGAACCGAACAATCGTAATAATAACCCACCAAATCCGAGACCTATTTGTGATCGGACCTTAAGAATAAACCGGACTAATAATCCATTCGTTTACCCAATGAAGGAGCAAATAATTTTGAAATAAAATCTCATCTTTTTGGTCTAATTGACGCAAGAGCCCAATTTCTAGAGAGGATGATGAGGATCCACATCATCATCTCTATCTTTTCAAGAATTGTGCAATACACCCAAAAGTCAAGGTGCTCATCGTGAATTAACAAGGATGTCTATGTTTCCTTTTCTTTAAAAGGAAGAGCACGAGATTGGTTTATGTCACTTCCACATCATTCATTGACTAGTTGGGAGGAGATTCAAACCGAGTTCTTAAAGCGAGATTTTACTCCGGGTAGAAATTTGGAATTAAAGGTCGAAATTGCCAACTTTAGACAAGGATCTCAAGAAACGCTTGGGAATGCGTGGGAGAGATTTAAAAGTTGCTAAGATCTTGTCCCGATCATGGTTATTCCTTAGAAATGCAAATCCAACTTTTCTGTCAGTAAATTAAGGAAAGATTCACGTGCGATGTGTAGATCATGCATGTGGTGGTTCATTAATGATGAGTGAAGCTCAAATAGTTTACGATGCTATAGAAAAGATTTCCAAAAATAACAGAATGTGGGAAACCGGTTCTAGCACCGGTGAAAGTAGCATTTGCAGGAGAATGCACATCGAATATGGAAGTTCTAGCACACTTGGAGAATTTGGGTAGGAAGTTTGACACCTACACAGCTAGTAGGGATCAGTAAAATCGAAACTATCATACCAAATGACTACTCAAATCATGATAATGTGTCATTAGGGATAGAAGAACCGAGAAGGATACTCAAGGGAAGAGGTGAGTTTTTACAACAAAGATAGGAATTTGAACAACGCGTATTCAAACTCCTTTAATGCTATTAGAGAGAGCACCCAACTTTAAGATGGTCCGAAAACCTAATAAGCCAGGACAACCGCCATATCCAGGCTCGATATAAGAATCCATATAGTAATCAAGTTCCTCAAGGAAATACATCAAATCGTAACCTACAATCGTTACCTAAATCTTATCCACAACATACTACTCAAACTATACCGAGTCACCCAAAGTTCAACCCAACTTTGAAGGAGTTGATAAATGGGATAAATTAATGGAAAAATGATGGGTGTAGTATCTACTCAAGCTCGAATATAGAAACTATGATAACTTCTATAGGTTCGGTCTCTAAGGATATGACTATGTTGAAAACATCTGTGGGTGGACATGATACGAGAATGAGAACTATAGAAGCATCGTTAAGAATATGGAAGATCATTTGAGTAGAGAAGGAGAACGTAACAACAAGTAGACCTCCGGAGGATTACCAAGTAATCTTGAAAAACCCGAGAGAGGTAAAAGCCGTGATTACGAGAAGTAGGAAATATTGTGAAGATCTTGGAGCGTAAAACGCAGGAAAAATGAGGTAGAAAATGATTTAGATGGTAATATCATAAAGGAAAAGGACGAACTTGAAATTACTGATGAAGAGGAAGAAATTATCGAAGAATTCTTAAAACAGAATAATATTGAACCGGAAATTGAAGGCGAAAAATGGGTAAAAGTCCATAGAATTCTGAAAGATCCTATGGATAAGGACCTGAGAACCCTATTTAAGGAACATGTCAGAGAAAATCAGGGGGAAAAACAGGAAGATTTAAAAGTAACTGAGAAGGATAAAGTTGATACAGGGGATGTTTTAAAGGAAAAATCTCAAGATAATGAAACTTGGCGATCAAGTAATGCTCAAAGATTCAAGGAAAAGGAAAAGAAAATGACTTGAGAACCAAAGGTTATAGATTTAGAATCTTTGCCTTATCCACCAAAAGATCAAATTAAAAGATAAAACTGATAAGAAATATGCTCGTTTCCTTTGACACTTTTCGTCATATTCATGTCAATATCCCTGTTATAGAAGCTTTAGTCAACATGCCTGCCTATGGAAAGTTTCTTAAAGATATCCTATCTAATAAAAAGCGATTAGAAGAATATGAGAATATTTGCCTTAATGAAGAATGTTCTGCAATACTTCAGCATCGACTACCACCTAAACTTAAAGATCCTGGCAGTTTCACTATACCATGTGAAATTGGAGGATTTCTGTTTAAGAAAGTATTGTGTGATCTAGGAGCAAGTATCAATCTCATGTCTTTTGAGGATTATAAGAAACTAGGAATAGGAGAGTTTACGAATACTGAAATGACCCTTCAGATGGCAGATAGATCAATTAAACATCCTAAGGGAATAATCGAGGACGTGTTGGTTAAAATTGATAAATTTTACTTCCCAGTAGACTTTGTAATAATGGAAATGGAAGAAGGATATTCAATACCAATTATTCTAGGTCGACCATTTCTAGCTACTGGGAAGGACTTTGATAGATGTTCAAAAGGTGAACTAATAACGAGAGTTAATGAGGATAAAGTTTCATTCAATATCTTCAAAGCTATAAACCATCCATACAAAGAACCAGAATCATGTTCTTTTATAGATGAATATTCTACTATCTGGGATGCCAAATCTAAAGGTTATGAAAATAAATTAGAAGAATGTTTGGCATTTTCTATCTATAAAGAAGATGAAAATGATACTGAAATGAAAGAAGTAATCCTTTATTTAGATAAAGGAGGGTTTGTTAAACATCCATGGCATCAAAATTTGAAATTGGAAATGGAAGGACCAGTTTTAAAACCATCAGTAGAAGATCCACCAAGGAATCTGGAGTTGAAACCACTTCCTTCGAATTTGAAATATGCTTTTCTTAAAAATGATAATCTGTTACCTATTATCATTTCATCAACCTTAACAAAAGAACAAGAGGATCAATTATTAAGAATGTTAAGACAACATAAGAAAGCTTTTGGATGGACAGTGGCAGATATCAAAGGAATTAGCCTGAAATTTGTGTTCACAAGATTATTTTGAATGAAGAAGCTAAACCTTGTATTCAGCCACAACGCCGCCTCAACCCGAATTTGCAAACAATCGTTAAGAAAGAGGTCATTAAGCTACTAGAAATGGGAATAATCTTTCCCATATCAGATAGTGAATGGGTAAGTCCGACTCAAGTAGTTCCAAAGAAAGGAGGTTTCACGGTAAAAGAAAATGATAAAAATGAATGGATTCCGACAAGGGAAATTACAGGATATCGAATGTGTATTGACTTTCGGAAACTGAATGAACATACTAAAAAGGATCATCATCCACTTCCATTCATCGTTCAGATGTTGGAAAGATTGAGTGGACATAAGTATTACTGCTTTTTAGATGGTTATTCGGTTATTCTGAGATATTCATTGCGGCAGAGAGATAGAGAAAAACTACTTTCACTTGTCCCTATGGAACTTTTGCTTATAAAAGAATGCCGTTTGGTTTGTGTAATGCACCTGCTACATTTCAAATGATGTATGATGGCAATATTTTACGATATGGTTGAGAAATTCTTAGAAATCTTTATGGATGACTTTAGTGTTTATGGAGATTCTTTTGATAAATGCTTATCACACTTAGAAAGCGTTTTACAACGCCGTGAAGATACCAACTTGGTTCTAAAAGCGGGAAAAATGTCATTTGATGGTATCTGAAGGAATTGTACTAGGTCATAGAATCTCTCGAAGAAGGAATTGAAGTTGATAAAGCTAAAGTCGAAGTAATTGAAAAATTACCTCCACCAATTAATTTGAAAACGTTAAGAGGATTTCTTGGACATGCAGGATTTTATAGAAGGTTTATTGCAGATTTCTCAAAAATAGCAAAGCCTCACGAGTCATTTGCTAGAAAAAGAAGTACCTTTTAACTTTGATGATAAATGTATGGAAGCCTTTAAGACCCTAAAAGCGAAATTAACTCTTCGCACCAAGACTAGTAGCACCGATTGGGATTTGCCGTTTGAAATTATGTGTGATGCTAGTGATTTAGCCGTAGGAGCTGTTCTAGGTCAACGGTATAACAAAATTCTCAAAGCTATCTACTATGCTTCTCACACATTAAACGCAATCGACTTAATTATGCAACTACCGAGAAAGAAGCTGGTGGTAATATTTGCCTTAGATAAGTTTCGATCATATATTGTTGGTTCTAAGGTAATAATCTACACGACCATTCACTCAAGTATCTTTTAAGTAAGAAAGATGCCAAACCGCGTCTTCTTAGGTGGATTACATTACTTGAGAATTCGATATTGAAATTAAGGATAAAAAGGAAGTGAAAATGTAGTAGCGAGATCATCTAAGCGGGATGGATAATGATGAAGGAAAAGGAAAAGAAATTCGAGATTCGTTTCGGATGAGAAACTGTTTAAGATAGATACTCCTTCAACCATGCGATTATTAAAAACTAGAATACCATCAAAGGAAGATTCGCCATGGTTTGGGGAAATTGTTAACTACATTACCTGTAAGTACATCCCACCTCATTGGACTTGGCAACAGTAAAAGAAGTTCTTTTATGACTTAAAGTTTTATTATTGGGATAAACCGGATCTTTTCCGAAGATGCTCGGATGGAATAATTAGGAAATGTATTCTGATAATGAAATTTTAAGTGTATTATCATTTTGTCATGATCGTGAGGCGGAGGTCATCATGGAGGATGGAAAAGCTGCTTTCAAAGTTTTACAATGTGGTTTCTATTGGCCTACACTATATAGAGATGCATATAAATATGCAAAATCTTGTGAATCATGTCAAAAATGGGGAAATATATCGAAAAAACATGAAATGCCTATGCAACCGATTTTAGAATGTGAACTATTTGATGTGTGGGGTATAGATTTCATGGGACCTTTCCTATATCTTTTAGAAAAAGATTTATTCTAGTAATGGTTGATTATGTTTCTAAATGGGTAGAAAGTCAAGCTCTCCTACTAATGATACCAGAGTAGTGCTAAGGTTCCTTAAAAGAATATATTCACACGATATGGCATTCCAAGGGCTATCATTAGTGATAGAGGTTCACATTTTTGTAACCGACCATTTACTAAGATAATTGAGAAATATGGTGTAACTCATAAACTTGAACACCCTATCATCCACAAACTAGTGGGCGGTAGAGGTATCTAATAGAGAAATTAAAAGAATCGTGGAGAAGACAAAGGACTCGAATCGTAAAAGCTGAAGCGAAAAGACTTGATGATGCATTATGGGCATACTGAATGACTTTTAAAACACCGATTGGTCGTTTCTCCTTACAAATTAGTATTTGGAAAATCTTGTCATCTCCTGTTGAATTAGAACACCGAGCTTTATGGGCTATTAAATTTCTAAACTTTGATCCTAAAGTCATCGGTGATCATAGATTACTTGATTAATGTAACTAGAAGAATTTCGACTCGATTCTTATGAAAATGCTCGAATCTACAAGAACATGAAAGCTTTTCATGATAAGAAAATCTATAGTCGTGAGTTCCATATAGGTGATCGAGTACTTTTATATAATTCACGTTTGAAGTTGTTTCGAAAGCTTAAATCTAGATGGACAGTCCATATGACGTAACAAAAATCTATAAGTCCAGAGTCATTGAACTAACCGATGGAAAAACAACTTTTATAGCCAATGGACACAGGTGAAATTGTTCGTGGAAGTCAAGGATACCTCAAACAGAAGAAGTATTATTACTTATCGACCCTCCAATGAATTGAGGAAGCGAAATTTTAAACTCACCGATTACAGTACTATCTTTCTAATTTACCTTTTAATATGCATTTTAAAGTAGTTTCGTCTTTTACCGGATAGGCGTAAAAGAACCTGGATGCCTTTCATAGATAGAATAGAAGTTTTTATTTTACTTTTAAGATTAGGTCTAGATAAGGATGTCGCTTTTTAAGATAGAAGCCTTAGTTTCTAAATTAAATAAGGAATTATTAATCAAGTCGAGAAAGAGAACTTTGTAATGGAAATTCAAGGAGTGCAATAAAAAAGAAGAGCGAGGTTTTTAATGAAGTGTAGAATCAGGGGAAAATGGAACATCTTTGGGCGATGTGGAAGAAATACAACCATATCCCGGATGAGTGTTTGAATGTTATTAAGAAGGGAACGATTAGGTGGTTATCCGAAAATCCCGAGGGAATACAAAGAGATAATTCAAACGCATCACTCCTAGGAGAAAGGTTAAGGGACCGTTATGATAACAATCTTGAGAATCTGAGATTGAGGGAGTTAGCAAAAAATCCTAAGAATTTCAAAGGTGTGTTTTAATTTTTCAAATTTTAATTAAATTTCGTATTTTTAAAGTTATTTCTCTAAACTTAAAAAGAAAAATATTTTTATGAAAAATTTATAATAAACCTATTTTATCATGTAAAGTAGGTATATTATATAAAAAATATGTGATTTCAATATTATATTAGTTTTTATATTTTATCAAGTTTTATATAGAAAAATCGTATTAAACTTAAATTATATAACATAAATCATAGGATTAACATCAAATGATTTTTATGTGATATAATTAGAGCTTATTACACAAAAAATGATAAAAATTCCGTTTTTTTTGGGCCATGTGACCGCACACGCCGTACACTACCGCACACGCCCGGTGTGTACACACTTAAACCTAAAAAATGCGCCTTTCCTCATTTCTCATACCTCAATTCGAATTGAAGAACATTGACTTCTCCTCTCTTCTCCTCAAAAATCAACAATTTTCCATCAATTTTCTTCACTCAAACATCACATAAGTGTTAATCTCTCTTCTTCTCTTCAACTTAATCATAAAGAGAAGATACCCATTGGAAAAAGTTGAAGCTTGGCAAGCTCAAGGCTCTCTTTCTCTCATTCCGCGACCCCATTAATTCCGCGACCTAAGCTTTTCATTCTAGCTTCTTAAGGTAATAATAAAATATATATTTCAAATATTTCAAATTTTAGTTAATTTTCTGAATTTATTTTGAATTTATTTTGATTTTATAGCCTAAGTAATTGTTTGTTCTTGTTGTTGGTGTTGTTTGTTTGTGTTGTTGTTTTGTCATACCACTATCGTAGATGGCCTCATCATCTAGAAGTAATCCTAAGAGGAAAAAGACTGAAGTACCAATCGTAGTACCGGTAGTTCAAACTAGACCTTTAACCAAAAGGAGAAAAGTTTAACCTTTGAGAAAACCGCTAGTCACGAGAAGCTAAAGCGGGCACATGATGAGTACTTTAGTAAAAGTAAGGTTTGGTTAGAACGAGGATTGATTTTTCAAGATTGGGAAAGAAGTGAAAGAAATTTTCAAGGATAGAGGATGGTTGGATGTAGCTATGGATAGGAAAGATAAGATTAACGCTTTATATGGTATCGAGTTTTATTCATGATTATCTACTTATGATCTTTGATACGGTTGAGAGATGACCTATATCCTCCAGAAGTGTTAATGTTACTTTTACCCTGCTATGATTAATGTATTCTATGGCTTAAATGATATACCGTAAGAGGAGGATTATCATAATGTGTGGGGTTTAGAACATCCTATGGCTCTACAAACCAAAGCTTATGAAGCCAAAAGAAGCCTTTGACCCCACCTTTGAATGGATAGAAAATAGGTTTGCTTATGGGAATTGTATTAGGGACATACGGGCAATAAAAGCAGTTCTTAGGCCATAATGTATGTCCTTCCACACATGTTTGTGCATTTGGTCGAGAGGAAGTAGTTATTGCTTGGGCCATGGTTAATGATATTCCTATAAATCTGGGGAAATTGATCTTTTCTAAGGCATGTGAGTTTGCAAGGACTCGTTATCGAGGGGGACGTCTCCCGTTCCCTAGTCTCATTTCTGCCTTATGTGAGCTTGCAGAAGTCCCTGTCTTACCCTCGGATAGAACTGTGTCTCCCTACATTCCTCCCATCATCCATAGGACAGGGTGGTATGTTTACAGGTACACCAGGGACATCCTTGGGCATGGGAGGAGTGACTTCTGTGGCAGATGTGACAGCAGGATTGGGTTCATTTGGACTTCAGGGATCAGTTTCTATGTCGACGATGAGGACTGAAGCATCATTCCGAACTTCTGTATCGGATCCACAGCAGTTCAGTTATGGTATGCATACGACGCAGTCGCAAGGAGCTGATTTTACTTCGTTTCTATCTACATTTGGATCATCATCATCTCAGTACGACCCTACTGATGACATTGATCTTAACTATGATGAGGACGAGTGATTTCTTTTCTTTGTTATTTAACTATCTACTTTTTGGTTTGACTTAGTTTTTGTTATGTTTGTTTTGTACGTTAAACGTTTGATGCACTCTCGGGGTAGTGCACTTTGTTATTCTGTATTTTTATCGTAGTTTTCGGATGTTTTTGGATCTTTTCCCCACGTTTTAGAAATTTGCAGAATTGTTTGTCAGAAAATAAATCCTGGATCAAGCTAGAAATTGAAATATCTTTGACTGAGCACTATTTGACCGGCACGCGCCGGTTGGTGTCCGGCACGCGCCGGTGTAGTAGGCTGCAGGATCTTCTCGTGATATTTCCATTTCACCAAACTTTGTCTATATAAGGAAATGGATCAAAGATTCCTAAAATGCTCATTTCCTTCCTTTACCTTTAATTCTCTTGCTATAAAAAAAGTTTAAAATGTCCGATCGTTCATCAAGAAATGCTTATTCACCTCCACATACACCAAATTCTGTCATTCCAAATACTTTTTTTCATCAAGTCCCTTACGAGCCTATGTATGCTTCGGTTCACAACCATTATATAAGTAATTTCAATCAATCACCGGTGTTGATTGAGAGAGGTTTAAATTTCAGAAAGGTTGACAACTGGGCGTTTACGAGGATGGATATAGATGGGTGGGACTATTTTTGTCGTATGCCGAGAGGTAGGATTAATGTTACTGTGGTAAGAGAATTCTATTCAGTACTGTCAGAAGCTAATACTGTGTCGTTAACACAATGTGTTACTGTGAGAGGAGTTGCTGTTCCTTTCACCTCTACCAACATAAATCAAATTTTCTTAATTCCACCAGTCCAAACTTCATCCAGTCATTTTGAGTACCAATGGAGATTGGATACCGCTAACGGTTTTATTACAAAATATTCGGAAGCTTGTCCACTCTTGTTCTACAATTATGATATTGATCAAAATGTCTCTACGACTGCTTTACTTCCCCATCTTAGAACGTGGAAGCGATTCATCAATTCACGTGTTTATCCAACTGTTAATTTCTCGGAAGTTAGTGATGATGAATTGATGCTTCTATATGCGATTACTCTTTGGAGTCATTATAGATTGGGGAGTCTTGATTCGTAAATCACCGTGAGTTTTTCGCGTTCGGGAGAAGACCGAATTATCATCCTTTACCATTTGGATGGTTGATTTCTAGGTTATGTGTTCGTTTGGCAAGGGTTCCGGAAAGAGCGATGATGAATATTTTCCACTTTCGTATTCCTCGTGTTGGGCTTTTACCAATGATATTCGGGAGGATCGTCAAGTGGTGAAAATTAGATAACTTTGTTGGTAGAAAAGAAGGAATAACAAATTAATAAAAGTAGTACGGTACGTTAGTATAAGTCACAATAAATTAAAATAACTTAGTTTAAGAAATTAGTTTAACTTAATTTATGGTTTTCTAGTTTAACATTCCTAGTAGTTTTAAGTTGTGTTTTAGTATTGTAATATATTTGCATGTTTTTAATTTATGTTTTTAAATGTTTTTCTTTTATATTATATAAACGCTCGTCTATTTGACACCTAAAATAATCTAACCATGATAGAATTCATTTTATTTTCTAATCCAAATTTTTACTACTCATTAGACATCGACGCTAATTCATAAGTGGGGAGTAGAGATTGGTTAGTAAATAAATTGAATTTAATACATCAAATACTTATACACTTAGTTTAATAAGCAATAATATATAATTATTTGATAAAAATGATATATTTGGATAGAATAAATTTTTAATTAAGTAAAGTAATCTTGATATATTATTCTTATATTAATTATGTCTATTTTAGATTTTTAATAAGATTTTAAGTATATATATCTTGATAAATATTATGAAATATTTTTTTATGAAATTAGACAAAAGTTACTTATAATTATAATGAAATTTTAGAATAATTTTCTTTTCAAAACAAAGTATGAAATTGGAATCGGATTAGGGATGATGAGATTTTTGGCATAACTTTGATAAACTATAGCCAAATAAGCCTACACCAAACATAATTTCCAATTTTGTCCCCACCTCACCTTGTAGAGTGATCAAGACCTCACTCAAAATAGCCATTATTATTAACTAGAAATTACAACCCTAACTTAATAATGGTCTACATTTCTTTGAAAATCCCGCAAAGTTTAGTATGTATTTATGGATAGCGGTGATGACATCGAAATTTGGTATATCTTTGAGATTGAAATGAATGTTATTCGGAAGGCAATTTATTATCAAATATGGTTATTCTCGAAAAAAAAAAAAAAAATAAAAAATAAAAATCTAAGAACAGAGTATTATAGGTATCTTTTACTGCTTTTGATCGACAACCCAAAAATAAAATATCGATAAAGTTTGCTGATGATAGTAGTCCAAATTAGGGTATTATCACGAAATGTCCTATTCTTTGGGAATGAAGGTATATGCTATAAATCGATGAAAAAGAAAAAGTCGAATCAAAACTATCAAGAATTATCACGAGTTTAAGAAACCGGATTCGTGATTTTCGATCGAAAGAGTAGTACTCCGATCAATCTTGATAAAGCAATGCCTATGTTCTTAAGTTCTTATTTATGTTGTTATTAAAAAAAAAAAAAAAAAAAAAAAAAAAAAAAAAAAAAAAAAAAAAAAAACCATATTTTGGAAGTTATTAAAGTTAAAAATTGAAAACGATTAATGAGTGTGTTAATGATTTAGAAATTTTGATCGTAAGATGAAGGTGTAAATGCGTACGATTTACTTGCTTCTATTTTCTTTTGATTTCCTTTGTTATCCTTTTCGATTAGCCAACTACCCTCGAACTCGAACGTTACAAGCCAATTTACCAACTACTTGACTTAGTCATTGATTCGATAAATCATACGATTGGAGATTAAAAGTTGTTCTAAATATTTTATTTATACTTATAAAGTGATTCAGGAAAAATTTCATTTAAATAATATTTTATAACTAGTTTATTAAATTATATACACTTTTTATCTTCTTAAATATCTTAGATAGATGAAATTAATATAATTATAATGTTGACAGCATACGTTACTAAGTTAGGAATTTAATCTAGAAGAATTATATTATCGCTTATTTTGCTCGAGACGATCAAAAGCTAAGTGGGGAGTTGTGATGTATGAAAAATATATGATCAAATTATAAGACTTTTTATTATTATATTTATGATATTTTAGTATAATTTCATATAAATGCATTAAAAACTTATAAAAATCATAGTTAGTTATAATTAGATGCATAAGTTATAAAAACGATAAAAATGATAGTTTTTTGTCAGATTTACGTTTGGTGTTTCGTTGAGTTTGTTGCAGGATCAGATGTTTACCAAGATCCCAAAATTATGACATACTTTGAAGTATAAATCATGAGTTTTTGTGGGATAAAAGATTATGCCAAAATCTAACAACTTTGAACAGATCAACTGTCTTTAATGTTTCTACCGTAACTCATCTTCAACGGACATTTGATCTAACTTAGAGGCATTTTCAGAGAAAAAGTCCTTGATGAAAGTTGTAGGCCTTCAAAAGAGCTTTCCAACGAATATCAAATCATGTCAATCTGAGGTCTACAGCTCGAGATAGGTTTTACAAACATCGATATATGTTGTATGTCCGGCACGCGCTTGAGAAGGCCGAATATTGCGTAAAAATCTCAAATCGGGCCCACAAATCTCGACAAGAGAATATATATCGTGTAGCCGCACGCGCCGGTGGTGGTCCGCACGCGCCGGCTGGTGATATGGTCTATAAATAGACCTCAAATGCAACCATTTTTGGAGTGTACCAAGGCATATATCTTTCTTCTATATGTCTCTATAGTTTCGCTTTTGTTGTTTTTAGTTAAATAAAAGTCATAAACGGCACTCTGCCGAATAATGCTGTAGTATAAAGTATCGTTATAATGCTTAGAAGATGTATCAAGGCTCATTGATGTAAAGGAGTTGCTATTTCCGGAGGATACAACTCTGAAGCTTCGATTGTAACACTGTAACTTTTCTAATGTATTTATGTTTATGTAGTATTTGTAGTATCTATATCTTACTTATAATGATATTAGGCTAACTTAGTATCTAGCCAAGATATGAAATTGGATTAGTATTATCTTTTTAGGGAAATGGATGATGACTATACTAAAATTGGATAAAAATCGGTTATAATGAATCTCTTTCTGTATTCGTATTGAATTAGCTACTTGATATGAAAGAATTCATAATCTAATTATGAATTGACGCCTCGTAGTTAGGTTGTGAACTCGTTAATAGAAAGACCGGAGGGTAAAATTGGCCGAGTGAAAACGTGACAACGGAATCCGATTTCTAAACCGGGGTAGATTTGTTTCGGAGAAACAAACTCTTATTGAAAGATGTACTCGAGAGATTATTACGTTTAATTCATTTGTTTAATTGACATACCTTAAAATTGGCCGAATGACAAAACGGAAGTGACCCATGCTTGAGGATGACCTTGGACAAATGATTGGACATATGACAATTTCAGATGCTCGTGTGAGAATGAATTGTTTAGCTTAGGAGTGCACCGTTTCGTATAATTGATTTAACTTAAAATAAAGATCGAGCACATCCAATTCCACTAAAAGATATAAGGATTCAATAACATATTCTTGGCTAGTCTATAATTATAATATCTATCTCCCTCCCTTAGATATTGTTTTGGTACCTATATATACTTATATCTATATATATATATGTATTGCTATATATCTATATATATATTTATATACTTATATATATCTGTTTTAGTTTATGCTTTGTTAGTTTAGAGTTTGGTTGGATGATAAAATTGCGACTTAGATTGAGATAATAACAGCTTCTTGGTGTTTAATCACACGGTGAATTACCAAGTTTTCCTCGAGGATCGACACCGACTCATCACTCTATCACTACAATTTGACCCGGTACACTTTGCCGGTAAGGATTGATAGCATAGAAAAGGTCCGTCGCTTTCCTTGTCGCTTTTCATCTATCGCTTTCTAACCGACTTGGAGCATTAATCGAGATTTTATTCTTCTTCAAAAATCAAGATACTCGGTTTTTATCTCGATTATAATTGACTTAATCAGTACACCATGATACATTTATCATCTAAGAATTCATTGTCCTTATGATTCTTAGGTCTTCATACAAGATCCATAAAGTCAGTTCAGGTCACCACAATCTTGCCTGAAGTCCAACTTTATAGTCTCGACTTAAATCTTCACAACTGAGTTTGTGCCCTGAGTTCTTCATTCTTCAATAATCGAGTCTATGTCCTCGATTCTTCATTCTTCAAGATAAGCCAACCGAGTCAGAATCTCTCGTGAACTTACCTTCTTCAAGAGATGTATTCTGAGTCGGTTTGTTTGTTTTGATGATTTCGAGCTTTCTAATTGATTCCCGCCAGCTTTTACGACACACTATCAATTACGATTGCTTTTGTCCGATGTAACTTATACAAAGATCGACTCAATAAATCTTATACATTCGATTCTAGACATCTTTTAGCTTTCCACTATAACAAAATGGCTTGACACTTCATCAATGGGGTTAAGATATCATTATAATAAATAAGATGAATTATCATCAAAACATAAAATTTTATTTCCAACAATTTTAGTTAAGTGTTAAATTGGCGTTTGTTCATAGCAAGGAAGTCGGGAAAAATCGTTTCAACATTAGATTTATTTTCCAAAGGGTAAAGCCTCAAATATTTAGTAAAATCATCCAGAAAGCTAACATAGTAACGTGAAACATAAATCTAGGGTTCAGAACAAAGACCCCAAACATCAGAATATATCAAGTCTAAAGGAGCAACAGAAGAAAATTCAGAAGTATATAACGGAAAATGATGACTCTTAGCTAACTGACATGGGGCACACACAAAATGTGATGCTTTATTTGAAAAAGAAATTGAAAGAATTCCTAAAGCATGATGAAGCATGGAGTAGGAGAAAGGACCAAGACGTTGATTCCATGTGGTGGATGAGGGGAGGGAGGTGGCCAGAGCTTGAGTAGAAGGTCGGTGGAACGGAGTGGAGAAGTGGTAGAGTCCATTCTTTATATGCCCTCTAATATGGACACGGCCCGACTAATCCTTCACAAGAAAATAGGAACCGTGAAACTCAAAGTAAACATTGTTATCAGAGGCAAACATATGAACGGATAACATTTTTTTAGTAAGATAAGGGGTGACGATTACATTAGATAAATAAAAGGTATGGGAAGGGGAATTTACAAAAGAGGAACCATAGTGAGATAGTCAAACCTATAACGTCGCCTACATGAACCTTTTCAGGGTCGCCATAGGGTTCAGAAGATAAATTAAGATTGCGGAAATCATTGGTGAGGTGATGAGTAGCTCCGGTATCAGGAATCCAATCAAAGCCTGGCTGAGAGTACGGATAGACGGAAATTGCCTGTGGTGGGCAGGGTACAGGAGTACGGGGGGCGGCAGATGAGAGTACTCGTAATGGTAGTAGCACGTATGAGGGGTGTGACCAATTTTTGGATATATTTGACATTGAGGAACCGGTTTGCCTGAATTATTATTTTGATACGGGGGTCGAGGAGAGCCACGCCCACGGCCTTGCCCCATTCCTCTATTATTATTCGAAACACGTCCTCTGCTTGGCTTGGAAGTGGAATTGGACGAGTTGGACGAACTGGAATATTTGGCCGACGTTGGTGTGGACGCCTACGGGTTAGTATTCAGCATGACATGTTTATGGTGGAGCAGCCTTGATTCTGTGGTAAGGAGGAGGGCATAAACCTCATCAAGGCAGATGAAGGTGCCGTCTGAAATCATGGTCACAACAACGTCGTAATCAGGGCCTAGTCCGGCGAGTAAATAGGTGATATGGTCATCGGTGGTTATGGGGTGGCCGGCCATTGACAGTTCATCGGCCAATTTCGTGATCTTAAAATAATAATCTGCTGCGGATAGGTCGCCTTTACGGGTGGAGGCCAATTTGGTGCTCCATTGGACTAATTTGGAATGACTTTGGGATGTGAAGGATTCCTGTAACACCGACCAAATTCTGGCCGACGTCATAGTGATGTAGACCTGAGTTAAGTACATCTTTAGGGAGCGAAGATGTTATAGTGTTGAGTATGAGATTATCGGTTTTGAGCCATTGCTGATATGTCAGATTGGGTTTTGTAGCACTGTTTTCACCTGCGATCTTGGATGACGCTATAAAGATTTCACCGGTGATGTATCCTTCCACACCATGCCCTCATAGGCAAGAAAGGAGCTGAGCCCACCAGAGATGATAGTTCGAGCTGGTCAATTTGATTATCTAAATGAAAGAAGATGGGGTGAATGAGTGAGGAGAAGAGGCCAACGTTTCACCAGAGGTGGCTGTAACTTTCGACATGGATGATACGAGGAAGAAGAAGGTTGAAAGTTTTGATTTTTTTTTGGAGAAAAGAATTAGGGTTTCGGGAAAGGGATTAGCGTAATGCGAGAGAGAGAATTGATATCTCTCTGATACCATAACATGATTATGATAATTGTATTTCATTGATTTGATTCAATAGCAGTGGTACAAATATATAGGCCTATAACTACTTGGCCAACAAGTCACACAATAAGATAAATACACAATAATAAAGTTTTTAGATATTTCCTAAATTATCCTCGACATAGTTCAAGGCTTGAACTGAAATATTTAATTGAAGCATGATTATGTGGAGAACCGAAGCATGGAACTTGTATCAAAGATGTTTGGGTGAGAAACACAGAGAAGACGATTCAGAGTTTCAAGGAAGGAAATGTGGAACGGCTGTAGAAAGGGAAGGTAGCCAAAAGTGATGTGAGGTAGATGTTAAGGGCTAAATTATAGTGATTTTTATAGATATTTTCTATATCAATTTCCCCTACATTCGGATGATTTTCATAGATTTTGAGCTATGTATGTAAATATTGAGTAAATGGTGTTTTTAATAGTTAAATATGAAAACGTATCGATTTATATGCTTTATTTGGTGATTTTATGTTGTTTTGGAATCGTGTTACGTTTTGGTATGTTTTTCGATGTGTGTAGATACATATCTTTAACTTGGGAAAGGATTTGGAAGAGTCTAAAGTCGAATTTGAAGTGTTGATGAAGAGATAGAGATGTTACAAGAGGATAAAGATGGAGGAAAGAAAGGATAATTATCAAGAAATCCGTTCTGCATCAAGATGGACGAGCGTTCATCTGAGGCCGACGAGCGTCCGAGAAGCGTTTATATCGAACGGGCGGTCATCCAAGTGAACGTGCGTCCAGGGAGCTAATTCACATACAGAGAGTTCAGACGTTGGTGAATCAAGCGCGTCGATATCCGTCAAGCATTCTCGACAAAGGCGTCGATTGGTTGAACGGGCGTCCACCGCCGTTTTTGCTGAAACCGACTTAGGTTACTGTAGCAGCCGACTTAGTTTTATTATAAAAGCACAGCAGCCCCAAACCCTAAATTCATTCAGAAATTTCTTCACATCAAAAGAGAGGCCAGCAGCCGCATCTTGAGAGTTTGAAGGCCGGTCACCCGAGCCTTGTGCTCGGGTGAACCGATGTTAGATTAGGAGTAGATTAGATGTTTGCTTTTCGTTTCCATGGATCAATCCTTGTTCAAAACTATGTGAGTTCTTTTTGATTAATTCAATTCCAGTTTTTCTTCATGATTGTTGATTTATTTTGTATCTTTCTTTGTGCTTATGAGGCCATGAGAATAGATTGAAAGATCTGTTTTCTATTGATGTTTATAATACGGAAGTTGCATAAACCTTAGATCATCATAGAAAGATAGGGTTTTTAGCCGTTGATTATGTGACAAATTAATTGGTTAGATTCCTAGGTTGTTAGATTCGATTATACGAGAGTAACTTGAATCTACACCCATCGTTTTGTTTGGTAAATCAGTCTCAACACTCGAAAGATGAGAGATAGATAATTGAATTCGCTACGAAAGTAGGAGTTCATAGCTTGAGAGATAAGTTCACTAAGAGATTAGGGATTTGTGTCTCGTGAAAGGGTGAAACCACAAACTGAATTAAAATCATGAGATGAACTAGGATTGAAATCACTTGGTTTGTGCACTGTTTGATCCCATGTATCTTTAGTTTAGTTTAGGTTGTGTTGTTTTATTTCGTAGGTTAGATTTATTTTAATTGCTCTTTCGTTTATTTTATTTGTTCTTTCGTTTATTCGTTTTTCCTAAGTAACAATTGAAAGGAATTAGTGAAATTAGATTCAACATCCCAATTCCCTGTGGATCGACCCCTTACTCACTTCGCTCTACTATCAATTACCCGGTATTCGGCCGGTTAGGAGTTAGTTTTTCATGGTAGTTAGGGTTTATAAATTTTCTTTTGTTTAATGATGCAAAATCCCTCCAACAGTAGATTATGTTAACATAGGAAAACATAATTCAGAGAAATGATTCCATCATATTGACTACTATTGTTCCCTCTTACACCATAAATACATAATGCAATCTCCAAGACAATCTAACAACCTCACTAAGATAATGCCAAGTGTCCTAGCTAGGTGAATAAGATAGTAACATGCCAATGACACATATTTAACACAATTACATATTAGACTTATTAGACCTTTATGTTCTAACATCACCCCTCAAACTAAATAGGGCAGCAACCATATTAAGTTTGTCTCTAAGTATGCAAATAATGTAGCATTCAAGGGCTTGGAAAGTGCATCAGCTATTTGCTCAAAAGTTGGGATGTACTTGACAGCCATTTGACCTTGCATCACTTTATCTCGAACAAAATGAACATCCAGCTCTATGTTCTTTACTCTAGAATGCATAACTGGATTATGAGCTAAAGAACCAGCTCTTAAATTGTCACACCAGAGTATAGGTCTAGTAATTGGCTTCAAATGCAGTTCAGAAAGAACATTCATCAGCCATTGAGTTTCTTTGCAGCATTGGCCAAGGCACGGTATTCTGAATCTGTGCTAGATCTGGAGATAACATGCTGGTTTTTTGAAGACCAGGGCACCAAGGAACCAGCCAGAAAAATACAATAGGATGCAATGGATCTTTTGTCTACTTTATCACATCCCCAGTTTGCATCACTGAATCCATGAATATGCAATGGTTGAGAGGGTTTATATTGGAGTCCATAGTGATGTGTGCCTTTCACATAGCACAATAAATGTTTCACAGCTTGCCAATGAGTTATAGTGGGAGTTTGCATATGCTGGCTTAAGGAATTTACAACAAAGGCCATATCAGGCCTTCTAAAGGTCAAATACTACAATGCACCAATGGTTCTCCTGTAAAGCGTAGGAATTTTTATTAGATCAATAGATGGTGCAATCTTGGAGGAGACCACCATAGGAGTGGCACAGGGCTTCAAGTTTTGCAAACCTAATTTACCCAAAAGTTGTGCAGCATGTTGAGAAAGATACAATCCAGAGTCATTTCTGACAGCTTGTACCCCTAGAAAGTGATGCAGGTCTCCCAAATCCTTTAGAGCAAATCTAGAGTTGAGGGACTTGATGAAATGTTGAATCTTTCATGTATCATTACCTGTGATCAAGATGTCATCTACATACACAAGCACACAAATATGAGTTTTACCATGAGGAAATATAAATAGAGATGGCTCAGCCTTAGATTGATTGAACTGCCATGCAAGTAACTGATTACTTAACTCATCAAACCAGGCCTTAGGAGCCTGTTTCAACCCATAAATAGCCTTTTTTAGATGGCACACATAATCAGGTTTGGTCTTATCAATAAATCCATCAGGTTGCTTCATGAAAACTGACTCAAATAGAGTGCCATTTAGAAAGGCATTGTTGATGTCTATCTATTTGATAGGCCAATCAAGAGCCACTGCTAAGGCAAGTATAATCCGGATAGTAGATGCCCTAGCCACTGGACTAAAGGTCTCAGAATAGTCCACACCTGGAGTTTGATTAAATCCATTAGCTACCAATCTAGCTTTATGTTTATTAACTGTCACATCAGGGTTGAGCTTCAGTTAAAAAACCCATCTGTTATCAACAAGGTTGTGTGCTTGTGATTTTGGAACCAAACCCCATGTGTGGTTCCTCTTGAGAGCATTGACTCATCTGGCATAGCCTGCTTTCAGTGAGGAATGCTGAGAGCATTTGATACCTTAGTAGGTTCTGGTGAGTGAAAAGATGAGGAAGTGGCCATATAGGAGTAGGTTTTGGGCTTGAAAATGCCACATTTGGCTCTAGTTTGCATAGGATGTTGATTGGTGAGATTGAATGGAAGATGGAGAATTTGAAGTACCAGCTGTGGATTGAGATTGAGGACTGGGAGAGTTGGAGGACACAAGGTCAGAAGTGGGACATCCATAATTAGATCTAGGAGGTATAGGTGAATTAGGAGGAGGAGTGGCACTAGTTCCCTCTGAGGCAGAAGGTGACATCATAGGAGACATGACAAGAGACCTGCAATAATCATCAGCAGGTGTGTTGGAGTGGATGAAGGATGCTTAGAATAGGAATAAGAGTCAGAATTGGAATTGGTTAGGGGTAAGGATAACATATGATCAGCAAATGTGAGAGTATGATTAGATGAAGTATGTGTGAAACTAGATTTAGAATAAGGGAAACTGTGTTCATAAAAAATGACATCCTTAGAGATGTATAGTCTGCCATTAGAATCCAAACACAAGTAGCCACTGTTATTAGGACTGAGTCCTAAGTGAGTGCATTTTTGTGTGAGAAATTGAAACTTTATAGTGTGATAGGGCCTCAAATAGGGATAACAAGCACAACCAAATATTTTTAAGGCTTTATTATCTAGAACCTTACCAAAGAGACACTCAAAAGGGGTCTTGTTATGCAAGATGGGAGTAGGCAAGTAATTTATTAACCTAACAGAGTGTATAAAACTTTCCCACCAGAATTTGAGAGGCATAGAGGCCTGTGCCAATAAGGTTAACCCCATTTCAACAATAGCCCTATGTTTTCTCTCCACCTCTCTATTTTGAGCATGTGAATACGGACAATGGTGTCTAAAAAGGATGCCAGCTTCTTTAAGAACAGTTTCAAAAGATCTAAACTCTCCCCCTGTCAGTTTGTAAGCATTTAATATGATGACTAAACCAAGTGACAACCTGATTCTTAAAGTGATTGAAGGCTTCTAAGGCATCAGATTTTAGCTTAAGAGGAAAGATCCAGGTATATCTGGTAAAGTCATCCACAAAAGCAATATAATAAGTGGAACCAGAAGTGGAAACAACAGGGGCAGGCCCTCAAAGACCAACATGAACAATTTCAAAATGTATAGAAGTTTTAGAACTGGACAGGGAATAGGGAAAGGCATGTTGTTTGCCATAGCAACAAGCTTCACTAAAAGATAATTTTTCATTCAACTTCAAAGATTCATTACAAACATTCAAAACTTGATTCAAAACCCCAGCAGAAGGGTGACCTAGTCTCCTATGCCACAAATTGGCTTTATCATAAGTAGACACAACTAGAGCAGAATGCTGATCAACAACTTTATTTGAGTTGGAGCTGGAATAGGAGTAAGCACCAGAAGAAACTGTGAAAGAAGAAGCAACAGACTAATTGATGGAGACTTTGGATTGAGGGGAGCTCATACTAACTAGCAAATGCATTTGGTAGATGCCATTATTAAGAATTCCTTCTAGAAGCACTTTCTTGGTGAGAAGATCCTTCACAAAACATCAGTTTGAATGAAAAGTGTTAGGAACATTTTATGTGTTTTGATGATGACCATACTAGCTGTTATAGCAAGCCTGAAATAAGTTAGAAATCTCTGTATAAGTATTTACTTAGAGTCTAACATGTTGTATAAGTTCAGTCAGACAAGTATTGTACTAGTTGGTAGGATGGCTAAGTGAAACAGAAATCCGGCACAGTAAAGGCAGCCAAGTACCAGCAGAGAAGTATGAAGACATATGGATTGACTTATAACCAAGGAAGTCTGTGATGACCTTGGATAAGTCTAAGTTATATTACAAGTGATGAAATCTCTTTTGATAAATATGGTGTACATTGATCTCACACAAAGATCGGTGAATTGCAAGAAATGCCTGAAAGATCAAAGAAATAAAAAAAAGAAGTAAACTGGCAAAGTAATCTGTATACCGGCTAAGTAAGAAGTAGCAGTAAAAGAAATCAGAGTCACTTAACCGGTCAAGCAACAGTCAAGTAAAGGAACATCTGAGTAAGATATATCATCTATACTTATTCAGAACGTGTGAAAACAAGAAGATCAAGTATTAAATGCAGAATCAATAAAGGACGGATTTTATGATAGACGTTTGAAGAAAAATCCGGATCACTGAAATCAAGGAGGATATAATCAAGGGGGAATCAAGTATTAATTCAGGATTATTCCCCACATTAAATAGCCAATGGACGAAATTTCAAATCAAGGATTATCAAGACTATAAATAGAAGGCATTGACAGACAGAAAAAAAAGAGATACGAAAAGAAGAATTTGCATATACAAGTACAAGCAGAAACTCTGTCAATTTATTAAGCCTTTTATCTGAATCTAAAAAGAACACATCTAGAGATCAACTCAGAACTCAGAGCTTCAATTCCACATCAAGCACTGAGATTGATAAACATACTCTGTGAATCCAATTCACATCAGTTGCAGCAATTGAATCAGAGAAGTCTGAGAAGGAGTTGTACCATTTATGATAGCTGCTGAAGGATTTTTTCCCAAGGAGTAGTGTGTTGAAGACCTTGTCACTGAAGCTTTTGTAGCCAGAGAGTGATAGTCTTGTAGATTGTGTAGCTTGTGTAGCCAAGGACAATCTTACTATTGTATTGGAGAAAAACAATAGTGAATTCCTCCAATCATCACAAGAGAAGAGTGGATTAAGGGATTACACCACCCTGGACCACTATAAACCTTTGTGTTCATTTACTTACTGCACTTTACTTTACTACATTCTATTCATACTTTGTGTGTGCATAATCTACTTTGAAAAAACTTTTAAGAAGGGACTTATCCACTGCCCAAAAGCTTTTAATTACAAGAAACATTTTTGAAACTCTAGTATAGTCATTCACTCCCCCTCCGACTATACTTTTACCCTTCTCTGGGACCAACAATTGGTATCAAAGTAGTGTTTCTAGTATTAGAACCTATTCATATCTAATTTCTGGTAACAAGTAGATCACATATTTTCAAAGTAGTTTTTAAACTGTGCTTTCTACATCAATATACTTTTTCTTTTATCTGTGACTATGGATTCTTCAAATTTCATGTCTAAAGTACCTGTATTATGTCAATAATTTTGATGAATATAAAATAAGGATGTTGTCTCATCTTCCAGCCACTCATGAGGAAATACTTGATGTTATCAATGATGGACCAATTCAGATAGAAAGAATCAAAAAGGTTTGGACCAAGGATGACAGAAGGAGAGCAAATCTTGATTATGTTGCAAAATGTATCATCTTAAAGACTCTGGATAGTAATATGTTCATGAGGATCAAAGACTACAAACATCAAAAGAGATGTGGGATAAACTGGCACTTATCAATGAAGGATCTGAAGCAATCAAGGAAAACAAATTATCTGTTGCATAACAGAAATTTGAGAACTTCAAAATGAAGAATGGTGAATTCATTGATCAAATGGATAAAAGATTCTCAAGCATCATCAGTGACCTGCAACAACTTGGCCAGAAATATCCTCAGAAAGAAGTTTGCTTGAAGATCTTGAGAAGTCTACCAAAAAGATGGAGAATCATCACACCAGTGCTTAAGGGAACAATAGATTTGCAAAGACTGATACTTTGACATTGATGTCTCAATTAAAAGCTTAAGAAATTGAATTGAATAATGAAGACGGTGCACCAACGGAGGCACACAAGGCTAGTGAACTGGTGGCACCACATCAAAGCAAAACAACTGATACAAGCAGCAAAAAAACATAAGAGCTAAAAGAACAAATTGCGTTACTAATAAAATGTTTTGACAGGTTTAGCAAGAAACAATTCAAAGGAAGTTCATCATCAAACAAGAAGTCAAGCTCAACCAAAGACATCAAGAAAAAAGATAATGAATACAGATGTTTCAATTGTAAAAAGAAAGGACACTTCAAGGCTGATTGTCCTGAAGAGAAAGATAAAGATGAAGACAAGGAGAAATACAAGTCTTCAGATAGAAAAAGAAGCAAGAAGGCACTAAAAGATGATACTATCAGTGAAAATGATGAAGATTCTTCTGACAATGACTCAGACAATGAAAAAGCATGTTTGTGTTTGATGGCAAAAGAAATTGAATAAAAAGATGTAATATCTTGTTCATGCTCATCTAAAGCATCCACATCTGACACTGCACAATTTTCTATTTCTCCATTAGATTCTGCAATCCTAATCCAAGATCTCATGAGAAAATTTGAAGAAATTCAAACAAATCATGAAATTTTGGAACAAGAATGTGAGAGTCTATGAAAAGAAAATAAAAGATTGAAAGAAGAACTGGATAAGATACAAGTTGAATCAACCAGTAATGAAGCACACTTAACAGGTCAACGAGTAACAAATGATCACTCATCTGGTGCAGACAGACCGGCTGAGAACACTTCCCTACCATTTAAGATCACCACTGCACCACTTGATGCACCAGCTTACAAACCTCCAAAAAGATTTGGATCCAGATCTGGCCTTGGCTACAATAGTTAGGATGAGGGTAGAATTAATGGAAAATTTAAATCTGAGCTGAGGACCAAAACTAGACCAAAATTATGAAAAGGAAATACTGTGGTTTCCACTACTCATCCTGCACCAGTGAAGCCAAAGACCAGTGCCGTGAAACAGCATAGTAAATCATCAAACCAGCCCATTAAAGGCAAAGGCTTACTAAAAGGTAAGGGAAGACTTTACCCTTCAGAGGATGACTGGAATGCTACACCCCAAAAATACAAAAATAAACCATTTCATGCCATGCAACATGTGTTTAGGAAAAGCCAACCCAGGCATGTTCCTGGACACAAGGATCAATATGAAAATAGGTCTCCTCCTGCATATTGGATAGTGAAAAAGGATGCTAAAACGCCAAAAAGTAGATAAATGTATCGAATACTCTTAGTAGAAATATTATAAGCTATTCTGCCATGCCTTATACATATGAGGTTCTTGACTTCAACCACCCAAGGAGAAGATCCTTTGGATTTACTCTTGGATTATGAGGCATGACTGCTAACATGTATGGACCCAAACAGTGTTGGGTACCTAAACTAGCTTAATTTGTTTTGTAGGATGTCTGGTACATAGACAGTGGATGCTCCAGACATATGAAAGGAAATAAAGGATGGCTGGCCAACTTTAAAGATTTTGAGGGACCCAAAGTTACCTTTGGATGCAAAGAAAACCCCGGCAAAATTAAGGAGGAAGGGATCATGTTAAAGAACAATCTAAAGATTCAGAATGTGGCTTATGTGAAGAGATTGAGTTTCAATCTCCTAAGAATCAGGCAGTTTTGTGACAAAGGCTACAATGTGAATTTCAACAAAGAATGATGCAAAGTGATTCACAATCAAACCAGCACAGCTGTACTTGCAGGAAAAAGAGAAGACAACATGTATGTGGTGGATTGGAAGACAGAAAAAGCAGAAACATGTCTGCTTGTCAAGAATAAGCAATCAACAACTGGATTTGGCATAGAAGACTGAATCATCTGAATTTGAATACCATCAACAAATTGTCAAAGAACAAGCTAGTTGAAAGCCTTCCAGACATCACATTTAAGAAGGAAAGTCTTTGTGATGCATGTCAGAAAGGGACACAGATTAAAAGCACTTTCAAGTCAAAGCCACAACAATCAACAACCAGAATTCTACACCTCTTACACATGGATCTTTTTGGACCATTCACACCAGTAAGTGTAAGTGGAAAGAAGTACACTTTAGTGGCGGTGGATGACTTTTCCAAATTTACTTGGACCATATTCATGAACAAGAAAAGAGAAACACTCAAGAAGCTACCAGATTTGTTAAGGAGAATTCAAAATGAAAAGGAGCTGAAGATCATCAAGATAAGATCAGATAGAGGCACAGAGTTCCTAAATGAAGTAATCAGAACCTACTGTGAAGAAAATGGAGTACTACATCAACTATCAGTAGAAGGAACTCCACAATAAAATGGTGTAGTAGAAAGAAGAAATAGAACTCTGAAGGAAGCAGTTAGAGCCATGATAGCAGAAGCAAGCTTAGGAACATTTTATGTGTTTTGATGATGACCATACTAGCTGCTTTAGCAAACCTGAAATAAGTTAGAAGTATCTGTACAAGTCTTTACTTAGAGTCTGACATGTTGTATAAGTTCAGTCAGACAAGTATTGTACTAGTTGGTAGGATGGCAAAGTGAAACAGAAATCCAGTAGAGTAAAGGCAGCCAAGTACCAGCAGAGAAGCATGAAGACATATGTATTGACTTATAACCAAGGATGTCTGTGATGACCTTGGATAAGTCTAAGTTATATTACAATTGATGAAATTTGTTTTCACAAATATGGTGTACACTGATCTCACACAAATCAAGATCGGTGAAGTGCAAGAAATGCCTGAAAGATCAAAGAAATCAAAGAAAGAAGTAAACCGGCAAAGTAATCTGTCTACCGCCTAAGTAATAAGTAGCAATAAAAGAAAGCAGAGTCACTTAACCGGTCAAGCAACAGTCAAGTGAAGGAACAACTGAGTAAGATATATCATCTATAATTATTCATAACGTGTGAAAACAAGAAGAACAAGCATTAAATGGAGAATCAATCAAGAACGTATTTTATGATAGACGCTTGAAGAAAAATCCGGATGACTGAAATCAAGGAGGATATAATCAAGGGGAATCAAGTATTAATTCAGGATTATTCCCCACATTAAATAGCCAATGGACGGAATTTCCAATCAAGGATTATCAAGGCTATACATAGAAGGCATTGACAGATTTAAAAAAAGATACTGGCGTAATTTGCATATACAAGAACAAGCGAAACTCACAATTTCTTAAGCCTTCTATCTCGAATCTAAAAGAACACATCTATAAATCAACTCAGAACTCAGAGCTTCAATTCCACAGCAAGTACTGAGATTGATCAACAGACTCTGTGAATCCAATTCACATCAGTTGCAGCAATTGAATCAGAGAAGTCTGAGAAAGAGTTGCACACTTTGTGATAGCTGCTGACGGATTTGTTCCCAAGGAGCAGTGTGTTGAAGACTGAGTCACTGAAGCTTTTATAGCCAGGGAGTGATAGTCTTGTAGATTGTGAAGCTTGTGTAATGATCGGACTTTTCTAGGTGTCCAATCTCACCGGCAGTGTACCGGGTCAACTGTAGCCTAGAATTGGTGAGTCAAGGTCGTATCCCATAGGGAATCTGGTCGAGTACCAAAGTCAGTCTCGTCCCTAGTTTAGGTCAACACACATTCGAACGTGGTGATTTGTCAGATCACCGGTTTTAACAACTAAATATACACAAAAGAAAGATTTAAAACTACGCAAAACAAGATAGCCGAGTTATGATCCATTCGACTACTATCGAACCTACACTTGTAACCGGAAGTGATTTCGATATACCTTAATGTTCTTGGCATTGTTAAAGGATGTCGTCTCCTATTTCCGAAACTAAGCACCAATTTCAACAACCTAGTTTACTATGTCGAATTCAACAGTCCGCTGACCGGATTTAACTGACTTGACACGGTCTATGGACAATGAAACGCTCGACAAGTCGATATAAAACCTCACACACGAAACCGAATCTGAACAACTCAGTCGGTTTTACACGGTGATCCTAGAACCCCTTTTCCCGCACCCTCTCGCAAAATACATATGTAAAGACGATACGTGTGACACGATTATTGAGTGATCAGTTCAACAAAAGTCATTAAGAATAAGTTCTAGAACGTTAACAACACCGAGAATCTAACAATCAACGCATCAAAATCATTCCAATCACAAGCTAGGGTTTTGATTTCGAAGATTTATCACATAAATCGACTATCGGTAAATTAACTACTCATTAATCTAAGAACACTACAAGAAATCAACCTTTAAGCTAACAAGCATCAAGATCTAAAGTTGGAAATGAAGATTACCGGAAATCGGGACGAAGAATACCGTAAGCGAAAACGAAATCCAAACTGAAATTATAATGGCCAGGTAGCATCGATCTTCAGATTACACAAAATTAAATCTAATTTAAGCTAACTACATATCAATCTAAGAAAAACTAAGGAAAAGGAATGAAAAGTGCAGGAAAAAGTCGAAGGAGATGGTGATAAAAAAAGTCTCCTAATCTAGATCAAATGGGGGTGTATTTATGGTGTTCTTCAGATCTGGACCCACAGGCGGGAGCCTGTCAAAAAATTCCATGAAGAAAACGGTTCAACAAGTTTTTGCTAGAAAAGGGGCTTCACAGGCGGGCGCCTATGGTGACACACCCTCAGAAAAACAGCCATAAATTTGTGTGTAGACCTCCAAATTGAGTGATTCAAGTTGCGTTGGAAATCTGATTCAATTGTCTACAACTTTCATGAAGATGTCCAGCCCAGAATATGCCTCTAAGATGGATAGCAATGCATATAAGTGGAAGGTATGGTTGTAGTACCACCGCGTTTTGATCCGTTTGAACGTGTAAGCTTCGGGCATACGTTCCAATCCCGTAACTCGCATTCTGGCCTTCTCGAACACCTAAGTCTTGTACAAAATCATAACAAAAACCACACGTAATCCCTACAGGACACTTGGGTGACCGAGAGTATAGTAAATACACCGAAAAAGACCGAGAATCCCGGACTTTTTGTCCTAGGTCCCGAAATGATAACCAAGGTGTAAATACATCAAAATACAACCAAATGTCCCCGGAAACACATAAAATGAGGTATAAACGGGGTATAATCACATAGTAAATGATAGTCAATTTGACTCCCATCATGTAACCAAAGGCAATCTTACTATTGTATTGGTGAAAAACAATAGTGAATTCCTCCAATCAACACAGGAGAAGAGTGGATTAAGGGATTACACCACCCTGAACCACTATAATCCTTTGTGTTCATTTACTTACTGCACTTTACTTTACTGCATTCTACTCAGACTTTTTGTGTGCATAATCTACTTTGAAACAACTTTTAAGAAGGAATTTATCCGCTGTCCAAAAGCATTTAATTACAAGAAAAGTGTTTGAAACTCCAGTATAGTCATTTACCCCCCTCTGACTATACTTTTACCCTTCTTTGGGACCAACACTAAGAACACAAGATTATCAGAAGTTATCTTAGATACTCTAAGAAGGTTTTTAGTGATATCAGACTCATGTAAATTATTATTAAGTCTTAACTTAGAATTATGTGTAACTGGAAGTGTAGAATGACCAATATGAGCAATTTGAAGGGACTCACCATTACCCACAGTAAGACCATCAGACCCCTCATATCCTGAGCTCGGATGCAGGCTATTCAGATAAGAGGCAATGTGACTTGAGGCACCATCGTCTGCATACAAACTGTGATCCAAAAAGGTGTCAACAGAGGCAACATAAGCAGTATTGGACCTGTTCTCTGAATTCTGATTACCACCATTGTTGTTGAGAACTGGTCCAGTGTAGGAAGATTCATATCTATGATAACACTCTGCTGCAATGTGATCAGTTTTGTCATAGATTTGACAAACTGGCCTAAGACCTGATCTTCCTCCTTTATTTCCTTGAGTCCTGCCTATAGAGCCTTGAAAACCATGGCCCCTGCCTGAATTCTGAGTACCACCACCATTATAATTGTTATTTCTTCCACTACCTCCATACTTCTGAGTTGCTATGTGAGCTGAAGGCGAAGAGACATCTAAAGTAGGAGTATGATTAAATCGTGCAAGTAAACGTTCATGAGTGATTAACTGAGATTGCACTTCTTGCTAGGTAAGAGACCCAATTCGAGATGTGGTATTGACTATGACAGATTCATAGTCTTTCCCTAAACCACCAAGAGCTTACAGGATTTCAGACTTTGAAATTGGGTAACCCGCAGCTGCTAAGCTATCAGAGTAGGATTTCATAAGAGCCAGGTATTCCATCATAGACTTAGCACCCTTATCAGTTTTAGTCAAGGATCTTTTGTATTCAAGCATTCGTGCCCCAGATTTGTTGTTAATGAGGAATTCAAGGGTGTTCCATGCTTCAGAAGCTATGCTGCATCCCACAATTTCTTGTAAGGCTGATTTAGTCATAGATGCCATCAGCCAACCCATGAGAAGCTGATCCATAGATACTCAATCCTCATAGATCTAATTTAAAGTGGATCCAAAACCAGTGGTGGTTAGAAATTGAGGTGGACATAAAGCAGTTCTCAGAAGATATCCTTTAAGACGATGACCTTGAATAATGGGAAGAATTGTGGACTTCCAGAGCAAATAATTATTGGTGTCCAGTTTGACAGTGCAACTCTGATTGAGATTGCCATCAAAGGGTGCTGTGCTCAGTAGTCGGGACGGAGTTGCCGGAGAATGCATAAACAAAGATAACGGAGGCAGCCAAGAACGAGAGAGGCCAGGAACTGATGTTTCTGGTATAAATGGTAGATATCTATAGCTGAAAGGAAACGAGTATGGTGGTGGTGATACGGTGGAGGAGAAGGAACTTCCTTCTCCAGGAACAGTTTGTCTGATAGGAGTTGTGATGGTTCCAACATAAAGAGTTGAAAATGGAACATTGGTTGTAGAATCAAAGCTAGCAGCCGGAGTAGAAATGCTAGACGGTGGAGTTCCGCCGAAGGTGGGATTGGCGTTTTCCCTCAAGGCTCTGATACCAACATAGGAAAACAGAATTCAAAGAAATGATTCCATCATATTGATTACTATTGTTACCTCTTACACCATAAATACGTAATGAAATCTCCAAGACAATCCAACAACCTCACTAAGATAATGCCAATTGTCCTATCTAGGTGTACAAGATAGTAACATGCCAAGGACATATATTTAACACAATTACATATTAGACATATTAGACCTTTATGTTCTAACATGTTATGATTTGTGAGGAGGGCATAAAAGGTTTGTGTCAGTTAAGTGACTTGATCTCTAAACTGAGTTATAAACTGGTGGAACTCAGTTTAGTAAGGGTATTCAGTTATGTGAAAGTCAGTTTTGGTGATGTGCATACTGAGTTTCTTCTGAAGTCTGATTTCAGTTTTGTCAGCTTAGTTAATGCTGAGTACATCTGAGTTCCGCATCTGAGCAGTTGGTTAGAAGTCTAGGAAAGTCAGTCTTGAGCTGAGTTTCATATGGTGAATAACAACTGGAGCTGGGTCCACATCTGGCGGTATTTATGACATTTCTGACAAAGATCTTATGGCGGTTAGGGTTAGGGAATTGTGCCTATAAATACCAAGGTTGTAATCAATGCAATTTGTGTGAAAATCCTTGTAACTTTGTGCAGAGTAAAATATCTCATTTTTTTGTCCGTGGAGTAGTCGGCACAACGCCGGAAACCACGTTAAATCACTGTGTTCTCTTCTATTTTAATCTTTCTTAAACTGCAAGTTTCTCGTCTGTGTTTCAACAAACTGGTATCAGAGCATTGGTTCATGGATCCAGAGAAGTTGCAAGTTGAATGAAGTTGATCTTCACCAAGACCGATGACCGGTGCTAGGATTTTGTGATCAAAGGTCTGTTCTTTAACAAGTAAGATGTCGGCAATGAACATAAAGATCGATAAATTTATAGGAAGAAATCAAGATGTGGGCCTTGTTAAAGCAACATGGATTGTGGACTCCTTTATCTGATAAAGGGGATGCCGGTTCAACAAATTATGTCAGTCTGAAGGAGAAAGCACATTCAACCATCATGTTGTGCTTGTCTGATGATGTTATCACAGAAGTTGCTGAGGAAGACACCGCTGCCAAGTTTTTGTTAAATTTTGAAATCCTGTATATGACTAAGGCATTGACCAACAAGTTGCTACTGATGCAGAGGCTATTCAACCTGAGGATGCATGAAGGGACTCAGTTGAATGATCATCTTGGTCAGCTGAAACAATATTACTTGATCTCAGGAATTGTGATGTTAATATTGAGGATGAAGATGCTGCTTTGATTTTGCTGGTTTCACTACCAGCTTCATATGAGAACTTTGTGCAGTCCTTCATAGTTGGGAAGGATACAGTTGCTTTGGAGGATGTGAGGTCATCTTTACATGCCAGGGAGTTGAGACATAAGGCAGCTGAGGCAGACAATCAAGCTACTGGACTAGTAGTCAGTAGCAGCAGTGGAGCATGGGCAGTCTAGGAAGGAAAAACTCCAAGAAGACAAGGTTCAAATGCCCTAAATCCACAGATGTTTGCAATTACTGTAAGGAGCAGGGACATTGGAAGTCCAATTGTCCAAAGAGGAAGAAATAAAAGGAGAACAGTTTTGGCACAACTGTTGTGGCAGCTGAGCATGACTCAGATAAGGATATGGTTCTAGTGGCAAGAGAGTCAGCACATCAAACTGATGTGTGGATTCTGGACTCTGGGGCATCATTTCATATTTGCCCTCATAGAGTGGTTTTCAAGTTATCAGCATATAGATGGTGGTCATATATCAATGGCAAACAACAAGGTCTGCAAGGTAGTTGGGATTGGCTCAGTTCAGTTAAGGACAGAGGATGGAAGATTCTGTAAACTGAGTGAAGTTAGACATGTTCCACAGATGACCAAGAACTTGGTATCTCTCAGTTCTTTTGACAGCAAGGGATTCATTTTCAAGAGTGGAGGTGGAGAAATGAGTGTCTATAAAAACTGAGTTTTGGTTCTCAAGGGAGTCAAGAAAGGGACCTTGTATATACTACAAGGGTCAACTATTGCTGGTTCTGCTGAGATTCATCAGTCACAACATACAAAACTGTGACACATGAGACTGGGTCACATGGGTGAAAAGGGGATGCAGGTTCTTTCTCAAAAAGATCTTCTTGGGAAGTGTAAGTTCAAGCATCTGGACTTTTATGAGCATTGTGTGTTTGGGAAGATTCATAGGGGAAAATTCTCAAAAGTGGTACACAACACAAGTTCATCACTTGATTAATTCATTCTGATTGTTGGGGACCTTCAAAGGTGGAGTCATTGGGTGGTCATAGATATTTTGTGTCATTCATAGATGACTATTCAAGGATGACTTGGGTGGTGATGATGAAACACAAAAGTGAGGAATTCAAGAGCTTCAGGCAATGGAAGGCTCTAATTGAAAATCTGTTGGGGAAGAAGATCAAGAGGCTTCGTACAGATAATGGTCTAGAATTCTGTTGGACTGAGTATGATGAGTTTTACAGAAATAAGGGTATAGCCAAACATCATACAGTTAGGAATACTCCTCAGCTGAATGGGGTAGTTGAGAGGCTAATCAAACTCTTCTGGAGAGAGCAAGATGTATGCTCTCTCATGCTGATTTGTCAAGGAAATTTTGGGCAGAGGCAGTAAGCACAGCCTGCTACTTAATCAACAGGAGTCCTCACACAGGGATCAGTCTCAAAACACCAGTCGAGACGTGGTCAGGAAAGCATGCAGACTATTAAGTTCTAAAGGTTTTTGGAAGCACAGTTTACTATCATGTGAATGAAGGGAAGCTGGAACCAAGGGCCAAGAAATGAGTATTTCTGGGGTATGGTGATGGGGTTAAAGGTTATAGAATTTGGTCATCAGCAGAAAACACAGTTATTCTCAGTAGAGATGCGGTTTTTGATGAAAATTCTATGCTCAGTTCACCAGTGAGAGGGACTACTAAAACTGAAACTAGTTCTGAAACTGAGAAAAATGACAGTAAGGTGGAGCTTCAGGTGGAGTTAGTTGAAATGCAACAATCAACTGATCCAAGTCAAGTTTCATCTCGATCGTTGTTTGAACCGAATCGAGTCCAAGCCGATCACCAGTGCAAATGTCAGTTGAGCATCAAACTGAGAACATGGGTCAGCAGAGCATAGCTGTCAACAGAGCTAGAAGATCCAATGTTAGGGTACCTCCCAAGAGGTATGGTTTTGATGATTTGGCTGGATATGCACTTCAAGATGCAGAAGAAGTGGATGGTTGTGAACCTTCTACCTACATAGAATCAGTGACATGTTTTGAAGCATCTCAATGGCTTGCTGCCATGGGAGATGAAATTGAGTCATTACTGAAGAATCAGAATTGGGATCTTGTTAAACATCCCGTTGATAGGAGATTTGTTACTTGGAAATGGATCTTTAAGAAGAAGGAATGAATAACTGAGGCAGAAGTAGTCAAGTATAAGGCATGTTTGGTTGCAAGATAGTTCAGTCAGAAAGATGAGGTAGACTTTGTTGAGATATTCTCACCAGTAGCCAGACATGCTTCAATCAAAGTGTTACTAGCAATGGTGGCACAACAGGACTTAGAAATTGAGCAGTTATATATGAAGAAAACTTTTATACATGGTGAGGTAGACAAAGAGATATACATGACTCAGCCAGAGGGTTTCCAAGTTCCTGATAAGGAAGATTTTGTGTGCAAGTTAAAAAAGTCCTTGTATGGACTGAATCAGGCTCCTAGACAGTGGTATAAAATGTTTGACAGTTACATGATCCAGTTGGGTTACATTAGAAGTCCTTATGATTGGTGTATTTACAACAGTCAGTTAATAGATGGATCATACATCTATCTTGTGTCATATGTGGATGACATGCTGATAGCTGCAAGAAAGAAGTCTGATGTTCAGTATTTGAAAGACCTTCTCAATGATGAGTTTGAAATGAAGGATTTGGGTGCATTCAAGAAAATCTTGGGGATGGAGATCTGGAGAGATAGAAGTTAGAAGAAATTGTTTTTATCTCAGCAGGGCTATATACAGAAGATTTTTGACAAAGTTTGGCATATCAGCTACTATGCCAATAGATAATCCTATGGCATCAAATGTTCATTTGTTAGTTTTTGCTTCACAGACAGCAGAGTAGAAGGAGTACATGTCCAGAGTTCCCTATGCTAGTGCAGTTGGCAGTCTTATGTATGCCATGGTATGCACTAGGCCTGATTTGGATCATGCAATCATTGTTGTCAGCAGGTTTATGGCTCAACCTGGAAAGGAACACTGGAAAGCTGTGAAAAAAATGTTCAGGTACTTTAGGGGTACAACTGACATTGGTCTCATTTATGGAGGTGATACTCAGAGTTTGGTCATAGGATACTGTGATGCTGATTATTCAAGTGATGTGGACAGTAGAAAATCAATGACTGGTTATGAATTCACATTAGGGAATTCAGTTGTTAGCTGGAAAGAAACTCTTCAGGAAACATTGGCTTTATCAACTACTGAAGCTGAGTATATGGCTCTTACTGAAGCAGTCAATGAGGGTGGTTGAAGGGACTAGTCAGTGATTTGAGGCTACATCAAGATCAAGCTGAGATTTATTGTGACAGTTTGAGTGCAATTTTTCTACCAAAGGATCCGGTTCATCATGAGAGAACCAAGCATATTGATGTGAGGTATCATTTTCTGAGAAGGAGAAGAGGGTTGTAGTGAAGAAGATCAGCACCAAGGATAATCCTACTGATATGTTCACTAAACCAGTTCAGCAGAGCAAGTTTCAGTTGTGTTTGGACTTGCTGAATATTCAAAGCTTATAAACTAGAAACTGGATACTCAGCTGAGGGTAGATCAGTCTGAGTGGATTCTGTGGAGAAGTCTGGTACAAGTACATCTTAGCATTGATGAATGCATCTGGTACAAGTATGTCTGATTATGCAAACAGAATGACTGTGAATGAGAGTTCAAGTCAAAGTGGAGATTTTTCAGTTAAGTGACTTGATCTCTAAACTGAGTTATAAACTGGTGGAACTAATCTGTGAAACTGAGCTGAGAATGATTGTCAGTTTAGTAATGGTATTCGGTTCTGTGAAAGTCAGTTTTGGTGTGTGCAAACTGATTTTCTTCAAGTCGACCTTCGCTTTGTCACCGAAAGTTATTGCCGATTACATCCGAGTTCAGATCCGGCGCAGCTTGGGCACAAGTATGGGAAAATCAGTTTTGAGCTGAGTTTCATCTCGGTGGATAACAGCTGGAGTTAGGGTCCACATGTAGGGGTATTTATGACAGTTCCGACAAAGATCTTATGGTGGTTAGTGTTAGGGAATTGTTAAATATCAATGTTGTAATCAATGCATTGTGTGTGAAAATCCTTGTAACTTTGAGCATAACAAAATATCTCCTTTTCTGTCCGTTGAGTAGTCGGCACAACGCCAGAAACCATGTTAAATCACTGTGTTTTATCAATTTCTTCAAACTTTATGTTTGCATTGCTTCTGTTTTAATCTTTCTTAAACTACAAGTTTCTCATCTGTGTTTCCATAGTTCGGATTTTTGGTGATAACTTACGGGCGAGGATTTTGGGATGGAAGTTGGGGAGGCCCAAACCAAGTTTATTACATGGTAAGACGATAAGGCCGGAGGAGGGAGGCCCAAAGCTGGGTTTTATTATAGGGGGTTCAAGTACCACGGTTCTTACTTTAGGCACCGTTTTCTTGATTTTATTACTTACACACACCACACACTTACTTCACACACCACATATATATTATAGCAATTAAACAATTACATTTTAGTCCCTAAACAATTACACTTTAGTCCCTAAACAATTACACTTTAGTCCATAACTAATACAAAAACAAATTTCTCCTTTCTTCTCCAAACCAAAAACCCTAATTCATATTCACCCTACTCCCCCACCTACCAGCCGCCGCCCCTTATTCTTCCTCCCTCAGCCACCATCTTCCTCCTTCCTCAGCCACCCTAGCTTCCATGTTGTAAATCAAGCCCCCAAATCGCAGCTATATTTCCCACCAACCCACCACCACCATTCAGTCACCCTTCTTTTTATTAGTAACAGTCAGAAATCAAACCAATTTGAATCGTCCGGGCATGGTTGCTCTGGCAGAGTAGCTCACCATTTTTTTTATAGAAATAGATCGCCGTTGGTTCAACATTTTTTTTGCTGAACCTTCTTGATTTGAAAATGAGGGACGAAGATGGTGGTGGTAGTGGTGGGAAGATAGTGGGGGTGGGAAGAAGGTGGTGAATCGCGCCTTCTCTCACCTGTAAATCGTGCCTCATCCCTTCCCCATCTATAAATTGCCGCTTCCCCCGCCTATGGACCTGTAAATCATGAAATGATGGTGGGAAGAAGATGGTGATGGTGGGAAGAAGATGATGGTGGCGGGTTGATGGTGGTTGAGGGTGGCGGATTAATGGTGGTTGGAAGAAGATGATGGTGAGAAGAAGATGATAATGGATGGTTGTTGGAGGCTGGTGGAAAGAAGGCGATGGTGGCGGCTGGAAACGGGGCTGAGAGCATTTAGGTTTTTTTATTAGAAAAATTAGGTTTGGGATAGGTGATGTAGTTATTTATTGTTTTTTTAAAAGTATTGGACTAAAAGATTGTTTTAGAAAATGGTGGTGTAATAAGTAATTATTTCATTTTTTGTGTGGTGTTTAAAGTAAAAAGATACTATAAATATTGTGGTGCCGAAAGTAATAAACCGTGGTACCGAAACAAAATGGTGCTAAAAGAACAAAATATAGTGCAATTAGAACACCTTGTTATAGTAAGGAAATATAATGGTGTATGGTTTGGGTTGTAGTTTGGGTTGGGTTGAGTAAAGAATTTCCTGCAACCAAGATAAATATTAGCCCATACATTATTATAAAGCTCTATATTAAGATATAAATTCATATCATAGTACTTTAAATTGATATAAAATCATTATCAAAAGATAGATATGCTTTATTTAAAAAAACAATATTTAATAGAACATGCATATTATAAAACAATATTAAAATATTATTAAAATATTGCTTAAATTAATCAAAAAAATTATTTGAAAATTAATCAACATTAATTCTCGACAAATAATGATGATCACACGTATGGTGTTGACTTCACTGAGACGTTCAATCCAATAGCTAAGGCATCAACAATCTGAATTATCTTGTCACTTAATGTAGCATTGAACTGGGGACTGAATCATGTGGACATAAACAATGCATTCTTAAATAGACCATTCACTTAGGATGTCTACATGCCTCATCTAGAACGTTTTGTGGACATCAGGAGACCTTACCATGTGTGTAAACTTAGAAAAGCTCTGTATGGTCTCAAACATGCTCACATAGCCTGGTTTGATTCTCTCAAAGATCAGATGGTTGCTTGGGGGTTTCATCAATCTGTGGCTAACAATTCCTTATTTATTTTCAGGAAATCTAAAATGCATTTTTATGTACTAGTGTATATTGATGACATTCTTGTGACAAGAAATACCTCTCAGCTGATATCTAAGTTCATGTTGAAATAGTGTCCTAAACCCAATCGGGTTGGACCAGATCTGACCGGGTCGGATCATTTCTACTATTTCTTTATGTTTATACATATATTAAATGGCTTTTCTGTTATTATATATTGCGTTTGTCTATATGAACCAATTAGTGATTGTATATATAATGGCGTCCCTAGTGTCAAACTGTGATAGAGAAACCATGATAGTGATTATGGATGATGGGATCTCAAATCACTTGAAAGGTTCGATACTTAAATGTCTCTAGTCGTATGTACTATTAAACATGACATTAATAGTATGATTAGACTGGCACGCATTAGATGTCTTCTATCATATTGAATATAGGGGTAGATCTCATCTATCAAAGTGTTAAGACACTTAGACTGTACGTGGACGTGTATTAGAGAATGCGTACGTTAGACTGACCCACTTAATTTATTAAGTGTCGCACCATGTGGCGGTTGTGTAATTATCCTAAGACCGGGGTCTTCATGACATCAGGGCGTGGATTGTCATACTTTGACACTATTGAGGTTTCCCTTAGCAATGGGGCGGTCATGCGGTAGTGATTGGGTGTGATACTGAAACATGCATTGGATTCATGTTGCTCATCCGGAAATCGCGTATCCTAATATTAAGAGTAAATATCCAAAAGGGCCTTCTTATAAGGAATGTCTTACTCTCTAGAATCTTTGCAAAGTGGAAGTAAATGAGCTACTTCGAGAGAGCATGATATCCAGATTATAAGATACGGTCGTTGATGCTTGACACTCGACGTACGACCGTATGGATGTTGTAAAAGCGATAGTATTATATTTACACAGTAACTGTTTCACATGAAAGGTGTAGTCATGGCATTTGACATTTCCGATGATTGGGCGTCACGGTGTGTTTCTAGACGCTATTCCTGTTTGGAAATCTACGCTGGAACGTAGCGGAATTCAAAACTTTATTTCCTTTTAACCAGGATCGACTTCGTTTAAGCAACAAACCTATTAAGTTAGTAGACGGTGGTTACCTTGCTTGATCTAAAAGATCGACGCTTTGACCGTCTAAGAAGAGTAGAAGCACGCGAGCCGTCCACATGTCCGGCCTCTATCAATATCCACACGAGCACCTCGTCAGAATCCTCCTTGGATAGCTACTAGAAAAATCCGGTTGCTAGACCGGCAGTAAAATATTTCTCTTGCAATTGTGATGTTCAAAAGAGCTAGACACCTACCTCCTATATATAGTGAAGGTGGCGTCCCATATCCGTTTAATTGCCTTGGAGAAGAGTCTTGAGTGGAGTGGAGTGAAAGAAAACATTTTACTAGTAAATAAGAAAAATATATTTGATTGATTCATCTTATTAATAACTAATATCTTATATTAAATATTTTCTAAGATATATATTGACAATATCTCATATTGAATATATCTTTATTATTTTACCATAAATCAATTTACACATGTATATATATATCACATATATATTACATATATAAATCTATATACATATTTATTACAAATGTGCACATGCACATCATATATGCATTACACGCATGTATATATAAATTCACATATATATTAATATCTTATATTAATACATGATAATCTAAAACCATGATTAATTAATTTGCAAAATTCATGTGTATCATATACACATCATTTATGTGCCCCATATATATTAAACATATACATTTAACTAATCAACATAATTAATATCTTGTATTATATTTATTCATGATAAATAAATACCACCATATTAATTTATCACTATAACACTTTATAGTCGAGATAAACTTTTCTTATTTGGTTATCACTTTAACCGTATTTTAATCCGCTAGATGTTCTTATATGTGTGACCCGATAGGCTTTGAATATATTGGGCGTAGGAACAAAGTGCAAATTACTTAAAATGCCCTTCATACATATCGATCACGGAATAGCGTCTAGCAACTCACCGTGACCCCCATCATCGGAAGAGTCTAAAGCGATCACTACTACCTTTCATGTAAAACGGTTACCGTGTAAATATAATCCTATCACTGTAATAATATCCATACGGTCGTACGTCGAGTGTCAACCATCAACGACCGCATCTTATAAACTGGATATCTTGCTCTCTCTCGAAGTAACTCGCCATTCCCACTTTGAAAATATTCACGAGCTAGACATTCCTAATAAGAATGCCCTTTCGGAGATTTACTCATAATCAAAGGATACGCGATTTCTGGACGAGCAACATGAATCCTACATATGCTTCAATATCACACCCAATCACTACCGCATTATCGCCCCATGGCTAGGAGAAACCTCAATAATGTCAAAGAATGACAATTCACACCGTGATGTCATGAAGACTCCGGTCTCAAGAAAATTACACAACCGACACATAGTGTGACACTTAATAAAGTAAGTGGGTCGGTCTGACGTACGCATTCTTTAATACACGTCCACATACAATCCAAGTGCTCTACACATTGATAGATGAAATCTTTCCCCATCTTGAATAAGATAGAAGACACCTAATACGTGCTAGTCTAATCGTACTATTAATGTCTTGTTTAATAGCACATACGACTAGAGACATTTAAGTATCAAACCTTTTAAAGTGAGTCGAGATCTCATCAACCACAATCACCAATATGATTTCTCTTTCACAGTTTGTCACTAGCGACGTTATCATATAACAATATCATAATTGGTTCGTTAAACGAACAAATATATAATAACAGAAAAGCCATTTATCATATATATAAACATAAAGAAATAATAGAAATGTTCCCACCCTATCGGATCCGGTAAAACCCGATTGTGTTTAGGACACTATTTCAGAAATCTCCTACTTGGCCTTAAGCCAATCACTCGTACACACAAGACCAAGTTGAAACACAAGAATCTCATGCAATACTCGTAATCAACCCTAAGCGTGAACGGATCACAATCCGTGGGGACTCAGACTACCTTCATATCATGCTCCAAATGATCAAGTCAAACAGAACTGCCTCAACACTCACATGAATCTCTGAAGAGACCCTGGTCCTTGCTTCAAGCAATGAATCCACCATTATATCAGCTATATGTTGGAATAGTGTCCTAAACCCAATCGGGTTGGACCGGATCCGACCGGGTCGGATCATTTCTACTATTTCTTTATGTTTATACATATATATAATGGCTTTTATGTTGTCATATATCGGTTCTTCTAAAGAACCAATTATGAATTGTTATATGATAACGTCCTTAGTTTTAAACTGTGATAGAGAAACCATGATAGGCGATTATGGTTGATGAGATCTCTAATCACTTTAACAAGTTTGATACTTAAATGTCTCAAGGCTGATGTACTATTAAACAGGGCATTGATAGTATGAACAGGCTAGCACGTATTAGATGTCTTCTGTCTTTAGGGCAGGGATAGATCTCGCTCATCGAAGTGTAGAGACACTTGGGTCGCATGCGTGGACGTGTATTAGAGAATGCGTCGTTAGATCGACCCACTTACACGGATAAGTGTCACACTATGTGGCGGTTGTGTAATTATCCTTAAGACCGGAGTCTTCATGGCATCACGGTGTGGATTGTCATGCTTTGACACTATTGAGGTTTCCCCTAGCCACGGGGTGATCATGCGGTAGTGATTGGGTATGATATTGAAGCATGTGGAGTATACATGATTGGTCGTCTGGGAATCGCGTATCCTATGATTGGGATCGAATATCCGAAATGGCCTTCTTATAAGGAATGTCTTACTCTCGTGAATCTTTGCAAAATGGGAGTAAACGATATCCAGATTATAAGATACGGTCATTAATGTTTGACACTCGACGTATGACCGTATGGATATTATTACAGCGATAGGATTGTAAGTTACACGGTAACTGTTTCACATGAAAGGTAGTAGTCATTGCATTTGACTCTTCCGATGATTGGGGGTCACGGTGTGTTGCTAGACGCTATCCCGTGATCGTTAGGCATGAAGGGCATTTTTCGTAATTTGCACTTTGTGTCTGCGGCCAACATATTCGGAAGCCTATCGGGTCACACACATATGAACATCTAGTCGGATTAAAATGTGGTTATAGATGATAACCAAATAAGGAAAGTTTATCTCGAGACTATAAAGGTTATAGTGGTAAATTAATATGGTGGTATTTATTTATTATGAATAAATTAAATACAAGATATTAATAATGTTATATTAATTAAAGAATATTCCGGAAGCCAATTTGTTGGTCAAAGGAGCGCCACATTTAATGCGTATAAGATACACTTGGATTGTGCAATTTAATTAATGATATTACCTATTATTAATATTAGATATTAATAAAATAAAATAATATATAGATATATTATCCATACATGCGTGTGTGCATAAATGCAAATTGGATTTGCATGCATGGGCATCAAAGTATGCGTGTATATATATATGATATTAATAGTTTTATTTGTGTAATATATATGTGATATATACACATGTGTAAATTGATTTATGGTAATAAAATAAAGATAGTCAATATTAGATATTGACAATATCTTGGAAATATTCAATATAAGATATTGAAAATATCCTAGATTTATTTAATATGAGATATTGTAATAAATGAGATAAATCAATCAAATATATTTTTCTTATTTTATTGGGAAAAGGTTTTCTTCCTTCTACTCTCTTCAAACGCCACCTATGACTATAAATAAGAGGTGGGTGTCAAGCTCTTTTTATACATCACAATTCCAAAACTAATAGTTCTTGTGTAAAATAGAGAGCATCCTATGAGAGTTGGAGAGAGGGGAAAGGGCCGGTCTAGCAACCGGAGTTTTCCAATAGCAATCCATGATGGGATTCCGCGGTCTGTTCGTGTGGACTAGCGGTAGAGGCCGAACACTTGGGCGGCTCTATGCAGAACTACTCTCTTGAGACGGTCAAAGCGTCGATCTTATAGATCAACCAAGGTAACCACCGCCTACTAACTCGTTTGTTTATTGCTTAAACGAAGTCGATCCTGGTTAAAAGGAAATAAAATATTAAATTCCGCTGCGTTCCCGCGTAGATTTCCTAACAGTGGTATCAGAGCAAGGTTCGAGGTTAAGCAATAAGCATGTTATTTTGCGTAGTTAATTTTATCGTTTAAATCACATTATTAAAAGATGAAAGATTTTTGATTCACAAAAGTGATACATGAAAAGAAAAAAAAAAAAAAAAAAAAGGTAGATCGGGTGGTGCTCGGCCGATGGCGCCGCACCACCACCGGGCGGCGGTCGTCGGCGGCGGCGGCGGCAAGAGGGGCGACTTCTTGCCGGTGTCCGTTGACCGGTCAATGTTTGGCGGATCTCCAAATTTTTGTTTTGTGTATTTTGTGATTCAATATGGTTCATAGTTGTGATCGTTAATTTCCTTTGTTTAGTTGTGTCATAGGTACTAACCAATGGTTCAAATAGTTTGGACCATTGGGATGCCATATGGCGTAAAATAATAATGGCATTTCCAAACTTTGTTTGGAATAGCTTGCGCCTTTCCAAATATTTGATTTGGGAAAAGCTTAGCTTGCAAGCACTTCCAAAATTTTGATTTTGGAAAGTGGCGAGCTGCTAAACCAAAATTATTTGGCCTTTCCAAATATTTGATTTGGAATAGGCTCAGTTTCCCTTTCAAATATTTGATTTGTAAAAGGCGCTAAGCAGCCACTTCCAAAATTTTTGATTTTGGAAAGTGGCCAGCTTAAGCCAAATTTGGTTTAGAAAACTGAAGCGCATCCCTTTGATTACGAATCAAAAGGAAAGAAACAAAAGAGAAATAATTTTAATTTTGATTTATTTTGGAATAGTTCTAATTTATTAAAATTAAAATTAAAATCATTTAAAATTAATCGTTAATTTTATTTCGATTAAAATCATTTAATTAATTAAATGTTAATTAGTTAATTGATTGGATAAAATTATTTAATAGATTAAATGTTAATTGATTAATTAAGACGCAAGTAGTTAAATTTTAATTTTATCTTTTTCATAAGATTTTATTGTATGGATTAGACATAGTAGATATAATATGATTATATGGACCCCGATTGATCATGGACTCAACCGATAGGATAGATGTGAATGATTTAATTTTTCTGTTGGTTTAAAATTGTCCTAGGCCGTTATGAAGAACGTGACCTAGTTTATTTTCTGCATTTATCCCATTCCGTTGACTCCCCGCAAAGCGGCGGGTGCATTTATTTTATTAGATAGAATTAAATGTAACAAGAATGGAGCAGAAGATAAAGACCAAAGAAAGAAGAAAATAAAGATCTCATTGGAGAATGGAGCATTAAAGATCCTATTGGCGGTTGCAGCTACCCTTAGATTGTGACCCGCGGTTTCGTCAGTTTGTATTCGAAACCGCACCTAGGAAAAGTCCATGATCATACCGGTTACTTTACGCATTTATTTATTTTGTGCTTGTATTTATTTTATATGATACGATAGATGCATGACTAGGCACGATCTAGATAAATGTGTAGGATGTATGTCTATAGAGATAGATATATTTGATGAGACCGTAATTAAATTAATTAAGAGAATTAATTCGAAATTAATTAAGTGAATTAATTTAAAATTACTCCCACAACAAAAACCGAGTTATAATATGTCTCCCAATATTATAGTGACGGTGAAGAGCCCTTGTTCGGATCCAACTGATCGGCCACGTCGGGAGTTGACCTACCACGGGTATATCGTCATTATCAAGATATGATCGTTATGAGATCTCGCGAATATTGGGTTATGACTTGACTAGAGTATTGCGGTGATTGGCCCTCGTCAGGACCGTCTTATTCTAGAGGCAAGAGGTTGACTACCACATAAAGATGTGAATTGTCAAAGAGTTGACTAGTCAACCACCAAGAGTCACATAGAGATGTGATTGGTAAGAGTTACATACCTTCGAATTATTCCGGTTGATCGCCCTCGCTCGGGAATCGGGGTAACCAGATGGGATCTTGGCCACTAAAGAATTTTGAAAGATTCTTGAAAGTCAATTGGGAGTAGTTGACTAGTGGGAGCAAAATCATAAATCAAAAGACCATTTTTGATTTTGCGTGTATAAACAACAACACTCTTTTATTTTCATTTTTATGTTGTAGTTTTAGCAAACTTTATATTTATGTTTAATTCTCGATTAGTAAAACCAAATTATGACTGTTAATTTTGAGAAACGTTCTCAAATATGGTTAAGTAATTTTAATCCTTTTAAAATAACCAATGACATGAGCCATCCCGTTATAGTACTTAGAGACATGGAGATTACATAATTGATGCAAAGGTTCGAGACTTTAATTATTAATGAAAGCGAAGCTCATGATATGATTAAATCATTTGAAATAAGTTTCAACGAATTAATCATATATTGGATACGATCCACGATGATCATTCAGTCATACGATGACAATTAATTCAAACGTTGGATAAGAATGGCCACATCTAATTTTGGAAAGGTTGTTTTCAAAATTGTAAGATTTAAGTATCGACTTATTTCTTTAATCATTGCTTAGAGGTTAATTAAATGGTCAATGTTTTTGATACGATTCAAAAAGTTGAATAAAAACTATTTAATGAACTTTAGATTTTCTGTATGAAAGGAAATTGAAGACATAGCTCTTGTGATCTTTCTTAAGTCTTATGAAGACTATAATAAGAAATATTTTTCAAGTGCTTAAAGGATTGAAAGAAAAGTTAGGGCATGTGCTTAAATAGAGAGCTTATCGAAGTCTCTATTCTAAGCAAGTCTGTTGAGATAAATCTATCTAAGTTCAAGTCAACTCTTAGATATATGATATCTTACGAGTGTGATTAAATTAGAAAGGTTAAATCTAGATATGGAAGGTGAAGCAAACGTTGTAACACTTACCACATTCTGGATCTAGTAAACTGATAAGGGAACTAAATAAATGTTATAGTGTTCCGGTTCTTATGAAGAACATACTTTCAGTTATTTGTTAGGATTTAGTAGACACATTCAATTGTAAAGAATAAATGTTATTCCGATAAAGTTGGAAGGTCACTGAATCTAACATACTAGATTGATGTTACTATATAGTTGATATATGTGATGAGATCTCAACTAAATATTTATATGGCTGTTATCCTTGATTTGTGGTTACTCTAGGCACAGTCTCTATGGAAGGGAATCGTGTAATTAAACGTCATTTTGATGATGTTGAACCATATGATCATGAATCATGTGGGTTATACGTATCTTATCCAAAGAGGACTAAAATACCCTTTTATGAAAAGGTTATAAATTCTAGAAAAATTGTCTAAATCCTAAACATACCGATGTTTGTTGGCTTATGACAATTAATGCCACAAAGAATTGTTTGTTAATCTCTACGACTATTTTTAGAAATAGTCAAGTGTACTCAGTGAAATGCGTAATTCAGAAAGCCCGAAAAGTTCGAGCCAGTACGAATATGAGATTGATGAGCTACTTTGGAATTAATCTTCAATTGGATTGAAGTAATTAATACCTGAAGGGTGTTTCAGAAGTCGTCTGAAAGGGAATAAGATTCTCCCTTGAAGGATACCATCTTTAGGATACGCAATTAGATTGTGTTCCCAATATGGAAATAACACTTTATATGATAAAGGTGTGACGCAAGCCATGCGATGTATCCCTTACCCGTTTTGGGATAGTGCCCTTATAATTAACCTAGTTCCAAAGAATAAAGGTTGAATAAATTCCATATTAGATATGGAAGGGGATAATGTCGAATCTATCTTAACCGATGATTTGAGGTTGTCATAGGCAAAGTCAGAAAGGCTTGGAGCCTAGTACGGCATATGCAACTTTGTGGAATATCTTAGCAAGTATGCTAGATATTATTTACTCGTCCGCGGAGCAAAAGGTGTTTATCTCCAAACATGTTGTCTTCTAAAGGAAGTGTTTCTTCCAAAAGAAACAGTTGGAGTGAATCAGATCTCAAAAGAGTTTGAGAACCACAAAGATATATTCAACCAATGGAACATGAGCAGACGCCTTGTATAACGATGAGGTGTAGAACACCGCCAAAGGCACACAAAGGTTCTCAGAAGTCCGTGGATAACCTCAAGCCCGAAAAGGTCACTTTGGTATGTTCATCTTGAAGAATGAATATCTCACGACTTATGAAAGAATGTTTGAAAGGCGGTTTTGAGAGATATGGCCAGAGCCATAAAATCGAATTAGATTCCATCGGTGACAACCAGGTTATGAACCTAGTCCATCCTTACCTGAGGGTATGTCCCTGTAAGGTGAGCCCGGTTCTATTCAGACTATACTTGTTAGAACTTCGTATCATGGCTATATGATAGTGTTGAAGACGTTGGGTAGAAATCTGGATGTTCATAGACGATGACATGATATGTAAACCCACGAGATCCATTTATGGACTCAAACAAGTTTCTCTAGACGATTTCTTTGTTAGATAATCAAAGGAGTTTGATTTAGTCAAAAGAAGAATATGCCCAATGTGCAAGATGGATAGTGGGAGTGTGTTACGATTTTTGAGTAAGGTATTGGATATCTCTCTCGAGAATTTTCACCCCATGTCACAGTCAATTAATGTTTGGTAGTTCAAGGTCTTTATGAAAGCACTTGGATTAGCAGTTCTTATTTTAGAATTAAGAATCTATAGCGATATATTTAACTGCTGTTAGATTATAAGTTTACCTATATAGAAGTGATGCTAAAAGGAGTTTAGCATAGATCGCAACGGGGATACTGCTAGTCAGTGTTCGCAATATCTATCTATGTTAGGACGTTCGTCCTAAAGATAAGGTGAAAGATGATGCTTATGGAAGGTTTCCTTCGCTACTGCGATAGGAACCATCTTATAGGTAATGCCGGATGTTCATAGTCCATGAATAGTCATGAGCAAGTATGAAAGTAAATCTGGTGAATGTCGAGAATATCCTTAAACAAGTTAAGGATGGTTTCCTAGTTTATCAAAACTTGGAGGCGAATAAATATAGTTATACAGACATGTATCCTGAGTCTTATGAAGGCGAGTGGGAGCTACAGTCTGGGTTTGCAATCACTTTGATTAAATGATACAGTTGAGTGGAAATGTTCTAGCCTATGGGTCATCAGAAATTCTACAACTCAGTGCCAAAACACAAGATTGCCTTAGAGGCGCAAATGAGGCTTGATACATGGATCTGTAAGGTTCATTCCTCGAACCTTGTACGGTTCTTCCACCTTTTATGTATAGCCGATATAGTAAGTGGATTTATTGCTTGAAGCAAGGACCAGGGTCTCGTCAGAGATTCGTGTGTGTGTTGAGGCGGTTCCTTTGACTTGGTCATTTGGCACATGATATGAAGATATTCTGAGTCCCCACGGATAGCGATCCGTTTATGGCTAGGGCTAGTTGCGAGTATTGCATGAGATTCTTGTGTTTCAACTTGGTCTTGTGTGTGCGAGTGATTGGTTTTAGGCCAAGTGGGAGATTGTTGGAATAGTGTCCTAAACCCAATCGGGTTGGACCGGATCCGACCGGGTCGGATCATTTCTACTATTTCTTTATGTTTATACCTATATATAATGGCTTTTATGTTGTCATATATCGGTTCTTCTAAAGAACCAATTATGAATTATTATATGATAACGTCCTTAGTATTAAACTCGTGATAGAAACCATGATAAAGCGATTATGGTTGATGAGATCTCTAATCACTTTAACAAGTTTGATACTTAAATGTCTCTAGGCGATGTACTATTAAACAGGCATTGATAGTATGAACAAAGCTAGCACGTATTAGATGTCTTTTGTCTTTAGGGCAGGGATAGATCTCGTCTATCGAAGTGTAGAGACACTTGGACTGTATGTGGACGTGTATTAGAGAATGTGTACGTTAGACTGACTCACTTACACGGATAAGTGTCACACTATGTGGCGGTTGTGTAATTATCCTTAAGACCGGAGTCTTCATGGCATCACGGTGTGGATTGTCATGCTTTGACACTATTGAGGTTTCCCCTAGCCACGGGGCGATCATGCGGTAGTGATTGGTATGATATTGAAGCATGCGGAGTATACATGATTTGTCGTCTGGGAATCGCGTATCCTATGATTGGGATCGAATATCCGAAATGGCCTTCTTATAAGGAATGTCTTACTCGTGAATCTTTGCAAAGTGGGAGTAAACGAGTTACTTCGAGAGAGCATGATATCCAGTTATAAGATACGGTCATTAATGTTTGACACTGACGACGTGCGACCGTATGGATATTGTTACGTTGATAGGATTGTAAGTTACACGGTAATCGTTTCACATGAAAGGTAGTAGTCATTGCATTTGACTCTTCCGATGATTGGGGTCACGGTGTGTTGCTAGACGCTATCCCGTGATCGTTAGGCATGAAGGCATTTTTCGTAATTTGCACTTTGTGTCTCATGGCCAACATATTCGAAGCCTATCGGGTCACACACATATGAACATCTAGTCGGATTAAAATGTGGTTATAGATGATAACCAAATAAGGAAAGTTTATCTCGAGACTATAAAGGTTATAGTGGTAAATTAATATGGTGGTATTTATTTATTATGAATAAATTAAATACAAGATATTAATAATGTTATATTAATTAAAGAATATTCCGAAGCCAATTTGTTGGTCAAAGGGCGCCACATTTAATGCGTATAAGATACACTTTGATTAAAGTAATTTAATTAATGATATTACCTATTATTAATATTAGATATTAATAAAATAAAATAATATATAGATATATTATCCATACATGCGTGTGTGCATAAATGCAAATTGGATTTGCATGCATGCGCATCAAAGTATCGTGTATATATATATATATATATATATATATATATATATATATATATATATATATATATATATATGATATTAATAGATTTATTTGTGTAATATATATGTGATATATACACATGTGTAAATTGATTTATAGTAATAAAATAAAGATAGTCAATATTAGATATTGACAATATCTTGGAAATATTCAATATAAGATATTGACAATATCCTAGATTTATTTAATATGAGATATTGTAATAAATGAGATAAATCAATCAAATATATTTTCCTTATTTTATTAGGAAAAGGTTTTCTTCCTTTCTACTCTATTGGGGCGCCACTTATGACTATAAATAAGAGGTGGGTGTCAAGCTCTTTTGTACATCACAATTCCAAGAACTAATAGTTCTTGTGTAAAATAGAGAGCATCCTATGAGAGTTGGAGAGAGGGAAAAGGGCGGTCTAGCAACCGGAGTTTTCCAATAGCAATCCATGATGGAATTCCGGCGGGCTGTTCGTGTGGACTAGCGGTAGAGGCCGAACACTTGGGCGGCTCTATGCAGAAGTACTCTCCTTAGACGGTCAATGCGTCGATCTTATAGATCAACCAAGGTAACCACCGTCTACTAACTCGTTTGTTTATTGCTTAAACGAAGTCGATCCTGGTTAAAAGGAAATAAAATATTAAATTCCGATGCGTTCCCACGTAGATTTCCTAACACTATATAGTAAAGGTGGAAGAACAGCACTAGGTTCAGGAATGAACCTCTTAGACCCATGTACTGCTCCCGCTGCGCCTCTAAGGCATTATTGTGTTTTGGCCCAATTGTAGAATCTACAGTGATTTCTAGCTAAGAACATTTCCAGCTCACTGTATCACTTAATCAAAGTGACCGCAAACCGAGACTGTAACTCCCACTATCTTTATAGGACCAAGGGTATACATCTATATATCTACGTTTATTAGATTCCAAGTTTCAATAAACTAGGAACCCATCCTTAACACTTTTAAGGATATTCTCGATATTTACCAGAATCACTTTCATACCTGCTCATGACTCTTCATGAGTATGAACATCCGGTTCAATTCACAATACGTATGATGGATCATATTGCTGAAGCAAATGGTACCTTCCATAAGTATTATCTTTCACCTTATCTTTTAAGACCGACGTCCTATTATAGATAGATCCCGAGAATACTTGCTAGCAGTATCTCTCGACATAATCTATGCTAAAATCTTTTAGCATCTCATCTACACAGGTGAACTGTGATAATCAAGCAGTATATAAATCTATCACTATAGATTCTTATTTCTAAAATAAGAACTGCTACTTCCAAGATCTTTCATAAAGACCTTGAACTACCAAACATTATTTGACTGTGACACGGGGTGTTGATTCCGAGAAGGATATCTAATACCTTACTCAAAAACTATAACACTCTCACTAACCCCTTTGCAGTTTAGGCATATCTTTCCTCTTGATGAAATCAAACCTTTTTGATTATCAATGCAAGGAACTTATATTGAGGAACTTTTTTGAGTCCATAAATGGATCTCATGAGCTTACATAACACGTTATTATCTATGAACATCAAGCCATTGGCCCAACATTTTCAACACTATCATATAGCCATGATATGAAGCTACAACAAGCACTATCTGAATCGATTTAAGCATAGCTAGTATCCTGATGGTAATTACAAGGTTTGCACCTCATAGCCTTTAGCCATTAGCTTAGCCTAACTAGTAATCGTATTATCTCCCATGTTAGTCTTTCATAAAGACATGCTACACCTTTCAGAGACATTCCTTTTAGGTAAGACATATCGGGTTCATAACCCGTTTGTCACACATGGAATCTGTTTCAGATATTATGGCTCCAGCCATATCTCTTAATCTTTCCTTTCAAGTATTCTTTCATAAGTCGCGAGATCTTTATTCTTTAGGATGAACATACCAGTAGCTCTTTTAGGCTTATGGTGATCCGTAGACTCACAGAATACTTGTGTGCACTGAGCAGTTTCATGCACCTCATCTCTATGAGGCGCCTACTCTTGTTCTAATGGTTGAACATCTCTTTGTGGTTCTCGAACTCTTTTGAGATTTCATTTACTCCCACTGTCTCTTTTGGAAGAGACACTTCCTCTAGAAGACAGCATGTTTGGAGACAAACAGTTTTGCTCCACCGGTAAGTAAATAATATCTAGCGTACTTGGTAAGATATGCCACAAAGTTGCATATGTCGTACTGGGCTCCAAGCCTTTCAGCCACTGCTTGCTTGCTAGAAGCACGACAACTGTAAAACATCGGTTAAGATGGATTCGATATCATCGTCTTCTATATCGGTTATGGAATTCATTCAACCTTCAATCTTGGAACTTGGTCAAGTATTTGTTTTGTATCAGGGCACTATCCCGAGACGGGTAAGGTATACATTACATGGCTTACTTCGCATCTTTATTGTATAAAGTGCTTTTTCCATTTTAGAGACACAATCTAATTGCATATCTCAAAATGGTATCCTTCAAGGGAGAATCATATTCTTTTTCAGACAACTTCTGAAACACCCTTCAGGTACTTACTTCAATCCAATTGAAGATTAATTCCTAGGTAGTTCATCAATCTCATATTCATACAAGTTCAAACTTTTCGGGTTTTCCGAATTGTTGTACTTCACTAAGAGCATTCAACTATTTCTGAAAATAGTCATAGAGATTAATAAATAATTATTTGTGGCATTAATTGTTATAAGCCAACAAACATCAGTATGTTTAGGCTTTTGGCAATTTTATAGAATTTATACCTTTTCATAAAAAGGTATTTTAGTCATCTTTAGATAAGATACGTATTACCCACATGATTCATAATCACACGGTTCAGACATCATCAAAATGACATTTGATTATACGATTCTCTTCCACAGAGACTATGTCTAGAACAACCACAAAATATCAAGGATAACAGCCATACAAATATTTAGTTGAGATTTCATCACATATATCAACTATATAGTGACACCAATCTAGTATGTTAGATTCAACGACTATTCAACTTTATCGGAATAATATTTATTCCTTACAATTGAATATGTCTACTAAATCCTATCAAATAACTAAACTCGTGTTCTTCATAAGAACCGGAACACAATAACATTTATTTAGTTCCTTAACCAGTTTACTAGACTCAGAATACAATATGGAAAATGTTGCAACGTTTGCTTCACTTTCCGTATCTTAAGATATTCTGCACTTAGTCTCAATCGTACTCGTAAGATATCATATACCTAAGAGTTGACTTGAATTTAGATAGATTTATCTCAACTTACTTGCTTAGAATAGAGACTTATATAAGTTCTCTACATGCCCTAACTTTCCTTTTCATCCTTTAAGCACTTGTAAATAATCCTCAACTTAGTCTTCATAAGACTTAAGATTATCACAAGAGCTATGTCTCCAATTTTCTTTCGTAAAGAAAATCCAAAGTTTATTAAATGGTTTATTAACCTTTTGAATCATATTCAAAACATGAACCCTTTTAATTAACCTTCAAGCAATGGTTAAAGAATTAAGTCATACTTAAATCTTACAATTTTGAAAACAGTCTTTCCAAAATTCGATGTGGTCATTCTCATTCAACGTTTGAATTAATTGTCATCTTATGACAGAATGATCATATTGGATCGTATCTAATATATGATTAATTCGTTGAAACTTATTTCAAGTGATTTAATCATCTCATGAACTTCCGTTTTTCATTAATAATTAAAGTCTTGGAGCACTCCATCAAATATGTAGTCACCTTATCTCTAACCACTATAACGGGGTTGCTCGTGTCATTGCTTATTTTAAAAGTATTAAAATTACTTTACCATACTTGAGAACGTTTCTCAGAAGGTAACAATCATAATTTGGTTTTACTTATCGAGAATTAAACATAGAAATAAAAGTTTGCTAAATGCTACAACATAAAAATAAATATAAAAGAGTGTTGTTGTTTATACATGCAAAATCAAAAATGGTCTTTTGATTTATGATTTTACTCCCACTGGCCAACTACTCCCAATTGACTTTCAAGAACCTTTCAAAAATTCTTTAGTGGCCAAGATCCCATCTAGTTATCCCGATTCCCGACGACGACCGATCAACCGGAATAATTCGAAAGGTAGGTAACACTTTACCAATCACATCTCTATGTGACTTTTGGTGGTTGACTAGTCAACTCTTTGACACTTCACATCTCTATGTGGTAGCCAACCCATTGTCTCTAAAGTAAGACAGTCATGACGGGGCCAATCACCGCAATATTCTAGTCAAGTCATAACCCAATATTTGCGAGATCTCAAACGATCATATCTCAAAAATAACGATATACCCAAGGTAGGTCAACTCCCGACGAGGGCCGATCAGTTGGATCCGAACAAGGGCTCATCGCCGTCATTATAATATTGGGAGACAAAATTCCGACTTAATTTTTGTTGTGGGAGTAATTTTAAGTTAATTCACTTAGTTAATTTCAATTAATTACAGTCTCATCAAATATATCTATCTTTATAGACATATATCATACACATTCATCTAGATCGTGCTTAGTCATGCATCTATCGTATCGTATAAAATAAATACAAGCACAAAATAAATAAATGCGTAAAGTAACTGGTATGATCATGGACTTTTCCTAGGTGCAGTTTCGAACACAAACTGACGAAACCGCAGGTCACAATCTAAGGGTAGCTGCAACCGCCAATAGGATCTTTAATGTTTCATCTCCAATGGTATCTTTATCTTTCTTTGGTCTCCATCTTCTACTCCATTCTTGTTACATAATATTCTATCTAATAATACACCCGCCGCACACGGGGGAGGGGGGAGCTAACGGGAATGGGATAAATGCAAAAAGTAAACTAGCTCACGTTCTTCATAAAGGCCGAGGACAATTTTAAACCAAAAGAAAATAAATCATTCACATCTATCCTATCGGTCGAGTCCATGATCAATCGGGGTCCATATAATCATATTATATCTAACATATCTAATCCATATAATAAAATCTTATGAAAAAGATAAATACTAAAATTACCAACTTGCGTCTTGATTAATCGATTAACGTTTAACTAATTAATTAATTTTATCCAATCAATTAACTAATTAACATTTAATTAATTAAATGATTGTAATCGAAATAAAATTAACGATTAATTTTAAAATCGATTTCTATTTTAATTTTTTTAATTAGAACTACTATAAAATAAAAAACAAAAATTAAAATAAGTCTCTTTTGTTTCCTTTCTTTTTTGGTTCTTAACCAAAATGGGTGTCTTTGGTTTCCAAAACCAAAAGACATCTTCCTAGGCTCTTTTCAAAATTAAAATTTTGAAAAAGGCCCAAGCCTATTCCAAACCAAATTTGGAATGACCTAGGTTGACCTTAGGTACACAATTGTGGACCATAGGTCAAACCACTTTACTCACCAAATTGAGTAGTAGTATTTTTCATGCCATGTGGCATCCAAATGGTACAAACTATTTGTATCATTAGTTAGCCCACATGACATCAACTAAACAACAAGAGATTTCAATGTACCATAAAAATTCACAAAACAATAAAACAAAATTTTCGGGGTCCACCACAAAATCCGCCAGCCGACGCCGGCAAACTTAGAGCCTCCGCCGCCGCCTGCGATATCACGGTGGGGTACCGCCGCCGATCGGCCGAGCTGCCCTACCACCGAATTTGTTTTTTTGTTTTCCGTTTCGCGAATTTAAATCATGCATCTAGAATTAATTACTAGTCAAATTAATTAATGCTTATTGCTTAAACTCGAACCTCTCTCTGATACCACTGTTAGGAAATTTAAGTGGGAGCGCAGCGGAATTCAAAAAAATTATTTCTTTTTAACCAGGATCGACTTCGTTTAAGCAACAAACATATTAAGTTAGTAGATTGTGGTTACCTTGCTTAATCTAATAGATCGACGTTTTGACTATCTAAGGAGAGTAGTAGCGCGCGACCCGTTCACGTGTCCGGCCTCTATCAATATCCACACGAGCACCTCGCCGGAATCCTCATTGGATAGCTACTTGAAAATTTCGGTTGCTAGACCGGCATTTTCTCTCTCTCAAAACTCCTAAAATGACTCTCTAATATTTTCTAGTAAAATATTTCTCTTGCAATTGTGATGTTCAAAAGAGCTAGACACCCACCTTCTATATGTAGTGAAAGTGGCGCCCCATATCATTTTAATTGCCTTGAAGAAGAGTCTTGAGTGAAGATGGAGAAAGAAAACCTTTTACTAGTAAAAAATATATATATATGTATTTGATTGATTCATCTCATTAATATCTAATATCTTATATTAAATATTTTATAAGATATATATTGACAATATCCCATATTGAATATATATTTATTATTTTACCATAAATCAATATACACATGTATATATATCACATATATATTACATATATAAATCTATATACATATTTATTACAAATGTGCACATGCACATCATATATGCATTACACGCATGTATATATAAATTCACATATATATTAATATCTTATATTAATACATGATAATATAATACCATTATTAATTAATTTGCAAAATCTATGTTTGTCATATACACATCATTTATATGCCCCATATATATTAAATATATACATTTAACTAATAAACATAATTAATATCTTGTATTATATTTATTCATAATAAATAAATACACCATATTAATTTATTACTATAACACTTTATAGTCAAGATAAACTTTCCTTATTTGGTTATCACTATAACTGCATTTTAATCTGGCTAGATGTTCTTATATGTGTGACCCGATAGGCTTCCGAATATGTTGGCCGTAGGAACAAAGTGCAATTAAGAAAATGCCCTTCATACCTAACGATCACGGAATAGAGTCTAGCAACACATCGTGACCCCCAATCATCGGAAGAGTCAAAAGCGATGACTACTACCTTTCATGTGAAACGGTTACCGTGTAAATATAATCTTATCGCTGTAATAATATCCATACGGTCGTACGTCGAGTGTCAACCATCAACGACCGTATCTTATAAACTGGATATCATGGTCTCTCGAAGTAACTAATTTACTCTCACTTTTCAAAGATTCACGAGAGCTAGACATTTCTTATAATAAGGCCATTTCGGATATTTACTCATAATCATGAGATACACGATTTCCGGACGAGCAACATGAATCCTACGCATGCTTCAGTATCACACTCAATCACTACCGCATGATCGCCCCATGGCTAGGGGAAACCTCAATAATGTCAAAGCATGACAATCCACACCATGATGTCACGAAGACTCCGGTCTCAGGATAAGTATACAACCGCCACATAGTGCGACACTTAATAAAGTAAGTGGGTCAGTCTAACGTACGCATTCTCTAATACACGTCCACGTATAGTCCAAGTGTCTCTACACATTGATAGACGAGATCTATCCCCATCTTGAATAAGATAGAAGACATATAATACGTGCTAGTCTAATCGTACTATTAATGTCCTGTTTAATAGCATATACGACTAGAGACATTTAAGTATCAAACATTTTAAAGTGAGTCGAGATCTCATCAACAATAATCACCATTATGATTTCTCTTTCACAGTTTGACACTAGGGACGTAATCATATATAATATCATAATTGGTTCGTTAAACGAACAAATATATAATAACAGAAAAGCCATTTATCATATGTATAAACATAAATAAATAGTAGAAATGATCCGACCCGGTCGGATCCGGTCCAACCCGATTGGGTTTAAGACACTATTTCAACAATTCCGTGATGGTTAGGTATGAAGGGCATTTTCGTAATTGCACTTTGTGCCTACAACCAACATATTCGGAAGCCTATCGGGTACACACATAAAAACATCTAGCCGGATCAAATGCGGTTATAGAGATAATCAAATAATGAAAGTTTATCTTGACTATAAAGTGTTATAGTAGTTAAATTAATATGGTGGTATTCATTTATTATGAATAAATATAATATAAGATATTAATTATGTTGATTAATTAAATACATTATATATATGGGTCAAAATTTATGTGTATAATGATGCACATGAATTTTACAAATTAATTAATCATAGTATTATATTAATTAAGAATATTCCGGAAGCCATTTATGGCATGTAGTGTATTAAGATACACTTGAATTGTGTAGTTTAATTAATAATATTATCATATATTAATATTGGATATTAATTGATTTTTGGAAAATAGATTTATGGTAATAAGATAAAGATATTCAATATTAGATATTGGCAATATCTTAGATTTATTTAATATAAGATATTAAATTAAAATAGATAATTAAATCAATCAAAATGATTTTTCTTATTTTATTAGGAAAATGTTTTTTTCTCCCCAATCTACTAGGAAGTTTCTCCCAATCAGATTGAGATCTAAAAGTGGCATCTCACTCCCTATATAAGCAATGGGTTGGCTAGCTCTTTGTACATCACAATCAGAAGAGTTCTAATTTACTAGAAAAATTGAGAGCTTTCTAGAGAGAGATTTTGAGAGAGAGAAAAGGTCGGTCTAGCAATCGAGTTTTTCTGGTAGCAATCAATGGTGGGATTCCGGCGGGCTGTTCATGTGTATCAGCGGTAGAGGCCGAACACTTGGGCGGCTCCGTGCAGGAACTACAAACCGTAGACAAAGTGTCGATCCAATTGGATCAACCAAGGTATTCTCTTGTCTACTTCTTTTATGCTTGTTGCTTAAACGAAGTCGATCCTGGTTAAAAAGGAAATAAAATTTAAAATTCCGCCGTGTTCCTGCGTAGATTTCCTTACAGTTCATTCATACTCTCAACTCATAGTTTTCTTTAAAAGATCTTGGCCTAATGACACATTTTCTAGAAATGGAAGCCTATAGAGACAAGTCTAGGCTGTACCTCACTCAGGGTTCATAAGCCAAGCAACTTCTAGAAAAATTGAAGTTGAGGAACTTCAAACCTGGCATGTCCAACTTCTATGATTGCTGGGAAACAATTTGTTCCAAATGAAGGAGAGCTTATGCATGATCCTAGAATTTATAGAAGTGAAATTGTGGGATTACAATACCTTATAGTCACCAGGCCGGACATCATTTATGCAGTCAAATTGATTGCTTGGTTTAACTTTACTTTTGTTTAGATTTTGACATTTACTGTTTTTAAGTGACTCTGCTGAACCTCTGTAATCTTGGTGGCTTATCTATTCGCTTAAAGATAAGCCTTTTTAATATATATATATATATATATATATATATATATATATATATATATAGCCGGCTTCTATTGGCACCACGAAACTGCTCACGGCACCACGATCACTTTTGGCACCTTATAAATCACTCTTGACACCACATTGAATATTTTTATTATTTGCACAACACAAACGTCTTGAAACTGAAGCCCGTTCTCGATACGAGCGTCACTGGAACTGACATTTGTGTTCCATTCCAACTCACTGACACTGATTTTATAGTTATAAATGTGTCACAGGTGAAAACGTCAGACCCACTGACGTTTTGAGCGAACAAAAATGTCAGTGACTCTGACGCCCGTAACGTGTTGCCAGAAAGTGATTTGGTGGTGCCAAAAAGTAAATGAAAAATAATAATAAAAAGGGTGCCAAGAGTATTTTGGTGGTGCCAATAGAACCCACCTATATATATGTTGATGTTCAGAAAAAATTTATACAGTCAAATCTCTATCCCGGTTTATGCAATAGTCTATTGTTGTGCGATGGCGAAGAGTAAAAGGCTTCTCAGACATGTAAAAAGGACTCTTAACCGTGAACTTCACTTCAAACCATCAACCAATATTCCTCTTATAGGGTTCTTAGACGTTGACTAGGCTTGCTCACCCTATGACAAGAAATCGGTATCAGGGTTTTGTGTATATCTAAGAGACTCTCTAGTATCATTGAACTCCAAAAGAAACTTAATGTTGTGTCTAGATCTAGTACATAATCAGGGTACATGTCACATGCAAATTTGGCAGCTGAATTAGCGGTGGATTCAATTTTGAACTTGGATATCTTCATCAAGATACCAGTTATATAGCGTGACAACCCAGTGCAAGTCTTTTGGCTCAGATTCCAATGTATCGTGCTAGAACCAAACACGGAGAAATCGACATTCACTCTGTGAGGAATCGAGTATTGCAAAAGCAACTCAGAATCAACTATATCCTATCATCTGGCCATATTGTGCATTGTCTTACTAAAGCAAAGTCAACCAGTTTGTTTGACAAATTTAGAAACAAACTGAATGTCTTAACACCATTCACTTTGAGGGGCTATTATGGCTAATTTGGATTGATGGAATTTAATGGAATGAAATGTTTTTTTCATTGCATTCCATCAATTTGACATGTTTGGACACTTAAGAATGGATTTATTTTGATTCCAATGGAATGAAAATGATCATTCCATTGAAAAAACTATGGAATGGCTGGAATGGAATAAAAATGATTTTATTCCTTTGCCTACCAAACGCGGTAATGGAATGGTATCATTCCATTCTATTACATTACATTCCATCAGATTCATTCCATTCCATTATATTCCATCAATTCAAATGAGCCATTAGAGAATAAGGTCAATAGCTGTACTATCCATGTGTTTATTTTGTATAAGTACACTTGTGACTTGTCATATGTGTATTGGAACACACTTAATTGTCATATGTACATGTATTGGGGTACCTAGATTTACCCCAAGTCCATTGATTCTCCATATCCTATATTAGGATAATATATGTTCTCTTTGGTATAATAGCAAACCCATGACTCTGAGCCACTAGATTATTTGATTCATATCTCCACTCAACCCGTGAGACAGGGAAGTGGAGACTCTTCTGGTTAGGGTTTAACCATTTTTTTTATAAAGGTATTGAACGTTAATAAGTGTGATGGCCAAATTATAGCAAACCAACTTTAACCGGCAGGGTACCGGGTCGGTTGTACTACAACGGCGAGCAATGTCGTATCCCACGAGGAATCCGTCAAGTACCACAATCACTTTTGTATCTAGTTCAGGCTCATAGATATGGTGAAAGTAATGATTATACCTAAGAGATAAAAATGCTTACTTTAAATAATATGATAAAGGAATAGCCAAATTATGGCCAGGAACACTACTCTTAATACCGTTACCGAATCACTTGGGACGAGCCTTAACCTACCAACCAACGAATAGATTCTAATGAATGTGTTGTGGGTGCAATCTCCTAAACTGGTTCCTAGGCGCTAATACCACAACCTAGTTACCCTATACTCGGTTCAACAGTCCCCTCTATGGGATTTAATTGACCAAATATGAAGAAAAACAGTGAGATGCTACGCATCCACTGTTAGGAAAATATCATCGCAACGGAAGCGATTTATGGATCTAGATCTATAAACTACACGTAATAAAATAACTAGATCTATATCTACAAGGGGGTTGTAGATCATACCTCTTGGATCTCAAAATCCAAGTTGAAGAACCGCAATAGGATGAACGAAGGAAAGCGTGAAGAGCACCACGATCTTCCGCACGTGTGATCCAAGCAACTCCCGGTGGAAGGAATTCTCGACTCGAACCCCTCCGATATGCTACCCGGAAAAATCTCCAAGATTTTTCCCAACCCTTGGCCGAATATTTCTTCCTCTAATTTACTAGAGTAGTCGAAATTATGTGTTGTTTTTGGCTTGGGAGAACTCTCTTTATATAGGAGAGTAATCCTTGACCTCCAAGGATTTTATAATTAATACAAAATCAATTATAATAATCCTAGTAAATAAAAGATAATCCCAAAATATTCTAGAACAAATCAAGAATATTCATATCTTTATTATTTACCATAAATATTTATCCAATAAATATTTTTATGCACATGTCTTTTTAACACACAAGAAAACTAATTCCTTGTTAAAAAACAATCACATGGGGCGAAATTTGTATATATTGACCTAGTCAATATTAATTTTTTGCCATTACACAATAATTGGGCCAAGATTATGGAAAATGTCTTTTCCACATATTCAATTATTTAGCCCAACTAATTTAATAGTCCACTAAACAATTAATTCACATATCGTTTTAATAAAGTCCAACATGAACTAAATTAATATTATTAGGATTCGACGTCCGAGAATATCTATGCTATATTAGGAGGCACGTCGGGGACCATGGACAAATAATCAGCGGCTCCGATAAATCAAATAAATAATTATCTTATGAAACGAAATAATTATATTCGATAAATCAATCACAGGAATATGCCACCATAATCTCGTGATCGCACTCCTCCGATTATAAGATTATATTTATCTCCTCACGAAAGTAATAAGCGTCCACCGATATAATCATTTCATATGGATTAATCCTCCATGTTTCGCTCATTCTAAATCGGGAAGTTACCGTTAACCCTTTTCGAACATCTTGTCCTTACTTACCATTAACCCCTAGTGATCAATAATTCAAATAACTCACCGTAGCTAATCGGTGTAATATGAATCCCATGGATCGATCAATGTCTAGGATTAACTCATAAGGAATCGTCTATCTACTTCCATAAATGGAAGGAATGGATTCCGTATCTGTGATAACACGTACTACTCACTCAATCCAAAGACAATGCCAAGATGGGGTAATTCGGATCACGCACTCGATGTAATCCTTAACCGCTCAAGTCAAACCTCATAATGATTCAAGCGATGATCGTGATCACCTCGTGATTAAGATATATCCATAATATGATCATCTAATGATTCGATAAGACTTCTCAATTACGGAATTATATCGAGAACTCAGATCAAATCGGTCCAGCCCTATATGATATATCTATCATATATAAATGCCCCATTAGGTTCCCTTAACCGAAAGTCCGGATAAGACGATCACACTTATCGTGTTATGGGCGCATTAATAGTACGTTAAAGGGGAGACCCGATACTCTCGATTAACTTTACTACGGACTAATTGTATTTTAAGTACATCTTCACTAACTCAATCCTCCCGTGTATATCTCATACACTGAGTTAAGTGATTACATAAACGATATACTCAGGGTTTTCTGTAGTGTAAATACTATTGTCATATCGGTGATTATGAGAATAATAAATATGAATAATAATATCATTTCATTTATTAAATAAAACAATTACAAAAATTGTCTTTCGGGCATCACACCTAACATCCACCGAGTTCACGGCTTAGCTAGAAAAACCTCACCAAGGAACATTTTGCAAAAAATTCTAGCTCGCACATCCTTCGCAAAATACATTTATAAATTTTGTGTGTGGAATCATGAATCAAGTGATCAGTTTAATTCAAGCATTATGATCAAAATTTAGAACACAAAACATTCAAAAGGTTCATCTTTTAAGCCCTACTCATCCCTATATCATCGTTTCGGAATCAATTTCGTGATTCGATCACATAACTTAGCTATAATAAAATAAGCTACACATAATTGCAAGAACGAAACAAGAAATCATAATTAATTGGGAAGAAAACATGATAAAAGATAAGAAGAATAAATTACCAATAGTTTGGAAGCCATCTGCAATGAAGAACTTGCAAAAAGAAATCAACAATCCTAGAAATCTTGAAGTAATTGGATGCAAGAAAATAATTTCTCTGAAGGGTTTTCGGAAAAATAAACCTAGAAACTGAGTAGGAAATTAAATTCTGAAGAAGTGGTATAAAATTCGACCTAGTTGGCTTTTATAGGGTCAAAATCCGACCTAAAAAGGTCCATCCAATCAGAAAAACCCGACTACATGCGCGCGCATGGGATGTTAATGCTTGCGCATGCAATTGCTGAATCCTCTCCTTTGGCTGACTGAAAAATCATGTGCGCGCACAGAAAGAGCATGTCTACGCATCTTTAGTAATTCGACGATATCTTTGCATGTAGAGCTTTAATTTGAGTGATTCAAGTTGCGTTGGAAAACTTATTCAATTCCCCACAACTTTTATGAAGAAAACTTTTCTATTAAATGCCTCTAATAGAACTCAAAATGTAGATTAAGTCACAGCAGCATAAAAACATCAACGATTCTTGATCCGTTTCAAATATTTAGCTTCGGGTGCATTCTTTCACCCCTCAAAATCACATTTCCATCATCAATGCCTCCTTTCTCGGGATCCCAATGAACCTACATCCTGCAAGTCAAGGACGGAGCCAAGATTTGAACTTTGAGTGGGCTAAGATTTATGGATCGAACTAGACTATATATATATATATATATATATATATATATAGTGTAATATTTTTTTTGTTCGGGTGTGCTTAGCCCCCCTTAAGATACTACTTGCCTCCGTCCTTGCTGCAAGTATCAACAACAATACCGCACATAACTCCCGCAAGATAAAATATGTATGAAATATGCAATTCACCAAAAGTAATGAGATTTTCGGAGTTATAGTCGTCTTTGACCTCAAAGTGAATGCGATGGTAAAAATGTATCATAAATCACTCAAACCACCCTAAAAGTGCATCAAATAAATCATAAACGGTCTCATCAAAGTGTGTCGGTTATACTTTATTGTGCAATATACCGATTGAACTTAGTTCGGATGTTACATGTGCATTTCATAAATCTATTTATTTGCCTGCCTGGATATGAACTACATTTAAATAATTTAATTTACTGATTTGTGCAATGTACCCATTAAAAAAGGGCAGGAAATCTTTATAGAATGCATCTGCAGTTAGCATTCATTCAAGAACATTTCCTTGGTCTGAAGCAACGTTACAATCTCTTTTATAAGTGCATTAATTTATCAAACTCAAATAATACCACATATTCTCATGATTTAATGGGTGCTAACGTTTTTGGGTTAGTGGATTCATTACTATATATTTAATTGGTGTAAATATGTACCTATAATCATCATTATTTCAGAATTAAATACAAGGTTGCAGCTTTCGTTAAAAAATAAAATAAAAATTTACAAGGTTGAAGCTCGATTTTTATTTTTATTATTATAAATATTTTTTTTTTTTTTTTTGAGCTCAAAATTGTTTTAGTCAGATAAAAGCATTTCTTGGTGACGTAAATTTAGCGAAAAATAAAAGCACACTGAGCCTATTAGAACCTATGAAGCACGGACTGACACGGCACAATACGACACGAATCGATGTCGAATTTATATAAGTGCATGATGATACGTCGAGTACTACGTATTATATACATGATAAATTTATATTAGATGATACAATAAGACTAGATTTTTCATAATTAAACTAAATAAAACACACAATACACCTTGACAAATACGAATTGGGCATTAAGTGATTATATATAAAATAGTAATTTTTATGGGTTTCAAAAGATTACAAATAATTTAAAATTTTGTTTTTATCATTATTTAAGCAATAATCTTAATAAGAGCATAGTTTGCTAAATTATAATATTGTAATCATATATATACTTGTGAAATCACATATAACATATGATTTGCATTTTAATCATGTTTTTCCGGTGGAAAATAAAGAAAATTGACTTTTTAAAAAACATGAAAAAATGATTTCCTTAAAAAGCATGAAAGAGCCGGAAATTTTATGGTGGTCCTGGACCTAGTATAACTTGGTGATCCAGAAACAATAGAAATCCATAAAAACATATGGGGCCCAACCGTGTAAAATATAAATGCCATGCTTTTACAAATTTGCCCATGTTTTAAGAAATCCTATTGGAGAACCAAGTATGACATGGTGATCCTAGACCACCATAAAACTACTGCGAAAAAGCCGTGTCATGCCGTATCAGGAGCTTCGACACTGTTTCATGCCGTGTCAAATATTAACAATTTAAATATATAATAGAAAAATAACAAGTCATACTTTATCGGATGGATATTGTGTTGAAAATGTGTCTAACATTACGCACGTCCTTTAACACTCGGAAGAACTTGCATTAGGTGGGCTTAATTAGTACACCTCATCACTTTATTAGAGTACTCACTCTGACTTAGTCTTCTACGGTATGAAAAAGATGTGGTATTACATATTCTCTTCTATAACTCAATTAAACATACTGTGGTGAAGCATGGTGTGGGAGGTGAAGTGGTTATATACACACCACTCTCACATTTTTTTCCTTTAAATATAGTAACATGAGCCATAGTAGTAAACAAACGTGTTATATTAAAATATTAATAAATGTATGTATTAAAATATTAATAAATATGTTTAAATTTTTTGTTCACAATATAACGACATTCACTTTGCTATAATGGATACTCTTACCACCCCTTGATTGAAAAGTTTTCTGCCTCATTTACTTTTTATATTTCTTTTTGTTGAATATTGTATACTTTCTTTCATTTTATGTATGTTCTATGGAAGTCCAGAAAATACTTGGGAGTTCCTCAAAAAAAAAAAAAACTTGGGAGAGGTGTCTATGAGCTATCTTTAACATTTTGTGTTACGGTAATTTTAGGATTCCATTTTGATTGAAGACTCACATTATACTAGGTTGATAATAAAACAATATTGATAAATCATATATTTGGTTATATAATAATACAATTATAATACGTAGTACATGATAAAAAAACAATAATTATATTAAAAAGTAAATAAGTTTTATTATGGTAACAATATATTTCTTGTAATTGAAAGAGGCCAAAAAAAAAAAGAAAAACAAATTAAAAGAAGGTATGATCAAAACCAAGAGAATAGCCATGGGGAGTCATGGAAAGACCAAGGCCAGTGGGAACCTTTCCATCAACTGCCCCAACATGGCCGCCATGGCCACCGCCGCCACCGCCTCTTGATATTGAAGAGGTGGAACCACCAACGAAACTCCCAGCCGCGGCGGCAGCCACCATAATCTTCTCTACCTGCTTTGCTACAGTATTCTTCAGTTCTTCCATGGCTTCCTTTAACTGCTCAAGCTCTTGTAAACTAAGCTCATTCGCCGGCTTTTCCCACCAACACATCTTTTGACTCGCCTTTCTCATCTTTCCCAATTCATCTCCACGCTTTTTCTCCATCTCTAACTGTTCATCCATTTCCATCAGCTGCATATTCAGTTCGTTTACACTTGCTTTTCGATGCGCCTCCACCAGCTGCTGAGATGTCGTCGTCGTCCCACCGCCGCCGCCGCCGCCAGTGGTATCGTTGTTCATGTACCGGTTGATAACGGTGAAGATACATGGATGACCAAAGCAAAAGACCTTTTTACCGGGTGAGAAAACGATGATTGCAAGCTCTGCACCGCAAAGTGTACATAATTCGTTGGCTTTTTTGAAAAGGCCAGATCTTCTCTTCGAGAAAGTGACAAGTAAGTTGCTTTCTTTTGACATTCTTGCCATTTTGATTTTCTGCCTACCCCTGCTTTTTCCTGCCATTTTTTCAGATGGTTTTTTGGATGGGTTTTTTTGGATTGGAATTGTGTTCAATTTATAGTGCAAAGATCAACATTTTTTTGGCTATGTAAAAATGACAGCTACGTACGTACATGAATTTATTATATTATTTTTTTCAACGCCTAAACCATTATTATAATGCTTCTTCCCTTAGTGAATTATGTTTGTAACACCTAGCTGTCACTTCCTTAGTTAAGATATTTATTGCTCTATTTGTTTAAGACCATTGATTTATTTATAGATATGTAACAGTGCCCTAAAAAAATTCCAAGTACTTTTTGTAAAATTTCAATTGCTATTCAGATTTCCGGCTATGTGGATGTTTGAGATGTATATAAATTTACTCTCCCATATAGTAGTGGTGTGTAGGAGTGAGTTGAAGAGATCTCACCCCTCCACTTGGTATCACCCACAAAACCTGTTGCGTAATAATCTTCTCGTTCCCATAATAGGAGGGGAGATTGGATGGCTAAATCAATATGGAGTGGTCGGGAGATTTTTTTTGGATGGTAAGTTCATACGGAGTGTAGTGATTGCCTAGGTGATTTGAACCATACACATTATATCATTCTTATAAATTGTGTGGTTCAGATCATTTAGATAGTTACTTAACTTCATATGGAGATATCATCTAACAATTTCCCAAATAAGAGACGTTATTCGTAATCATTTCTTTTATTGTCATTTTATCCTGCAATTGTAAAACCACGAACTTTTAATTAAGGGCATTTTTGTCTTTTTGTAATTAAATTTATTTTCCTATTAATTTAAGGTTTAATTAAGTTTTTATTGGCTTCTAAGACACCTAATCCGACCTAAATGCTGAAAAATCCTATCAAATGCCTGCAGGTATGTAGCCTAAGACTTCCCTAGTTTCGTGTTTTCGAGGTTTCAGGAAAGAAAACTTGGCACGCTGAACTGAGAGACCCTCTCGGTACAATGCACTAGGCGAACTCTGGGCAGCTCGGTTCGATCGTCCTGGGTTCGTTTTGCAGATCTGAGTATTGTTTTCGAAGCAGTTCAGGTTGTAAAAGCTAATTAGGCTTTGAATCTCTTCTTGAATGTAAGATCTAATCTTTTTTCGTAGTTGTTCTTGGATTTGATCTTTGTAGGGTTTAATTCCCGTAAGATTTATGTTAGATTGATTGCCGGTTTTTAGATTCGCATAAGATTTGGAAAGTAGTTGTTGTTCGGTTAATAGTTCGGCTCGTCTTTTAGGTTAGAAGTTTTATTATCAAATTTTAGTGTAAGATTATGCTCTTAAATTGTTTTGAATACTGTTTTATGTTGAACTGCACAAAACTATATATGATTATGTGTTGCCGGGTATCTGTTAAACTTTGTTTTCAGAATGTTATTCTATTTTCTATTTACTTTACTGTAGACAGTGTTTTCAAACCTTCAAACTATTTCCTAGGTACTCTTTTGTAAATGTTTATGAGTTTTGGTTACGAGTAAAGAAAATAGAAAGACAGTTCGGTGTTGTGATGGCCTCAGTATGGTCACGTAGGTTAGTTTGGATTTTGACATAGGTGTTTAACTTGTTCCTACTTTCTTTATGTGTTGCCCGAATGTACTTAGCATTACTAGAAAATCATACGGGTCCCTTGGGCATAGTTAAGTCTCATGTCAGATGGTATGATTAGTTGTATTAATTAGCCAAACCGTATGTTCTTAAGGCAGTGTATTCTAAGAATACATTGGGCATATAGTCAAGTCCCAAGTTGGAGGTACAGCTAGTCATGCTAGCCGAGTTGTATTATGTGCCCTCAGGATAAGTCAGTAAGAAACATGAAACAGAACTATCGAGAGAAGAACATGATATGCCAAGTAAGTAAGAAACAGGAACATGATAGTCACGACACGAACATGCTACAGTTGGTTGACATGTACAATATAAGTTAGTAGCCTACATAACTTTGATCAGTAAGCTAAACATAGTAAATAGGTAATTATTGTAAACGAACACATACGAGCAAGAAGAACTGAACGTAGCTAATAAGCATGGTTTCTGTGCATTGTTCAAGTTTGGCTTTATAATGGATATTCTTAACGTAGCTAATAAGCATGTTTTTAATTGTGTTTTACCTACTCTTCAAGTTATGTTTTTAAAGTGTTTGCGAACTAGATAAAATAGATTAATGTCGTGTCTCCCGGCATCCAACATACATGAATCTCTCATTTGATTTTCTTTCTCCTGACTGAGCTTTGTGCACGAGCTAACTTTTTTATTTGGAATAAGAAGTTATGCAGTTCCAAGATGAGTTGGATATGATCGAGCATGGAGAGCAAGCTTATGAATGGAGTCATGAAGTTCGTTGTGTTCCAACTGTTTCCTTATTGATAAAGTTTAATTGTGATAAATGTTAGTACATATTCCGAATTCTAGTTTGACAACAGTTGTAATCCGTTGAGATTGTTAATGGAAGATCTTAAATGTCAATTTCTCGAGTCTCTTGCTTGTTTCTTTTCTTCCACGCTTTATGGTACGACATGAGGCTTTTGTGAGATTTAGGGGTTACTCAAAATGTCACGTGCCGAACGTTTATTTTCTAGATATGGACTCTGTATCCGGAAAATGGACGTTACAACAATATTCCTAATAATAAATTAAGATAGATCTTGATGACGGAGTGTTACATATTACATCCGCCCCATAATATAAGGGTTCTTTTGTGTCTTTTATTTAGTTTGTTTGATCATATAAATCCTTTAACAATATTAGTGGAGCTTTTATTATATTTTTCTTCTTTTACCCCTAATTTAATTTCAGTTGAACAATTTCTTATTACCTTCAACTATAAAATTAATGATAGTCGACATAGGGTATTTTATACTTTTATCCTTTAGATTTATGACATTCTTTTTTTTTTGAAAAGATCAATTTGTTATCAAGGCCTCAACAAGATAAAAGTACAACATAAGTTTTACAAAGTGAATTTCTAATATTTTTTACTTTCTTAAACTGTGTGGAAAAAAATTTAAAATACCATATATTATGGACCGGAGAGAGTATTACAAAGTTTACATGAATTGTTGCTTGACTTCCACATATATATATATATATATATATATATATATATATATATATGTATGTATGTTTGTATGTATGTATGTTTGTATGTATGTATATGCTTCTGTTTTGTATGTATATGCTTCATGCCTAAGGGTATCGAGGACTAAGCAAGGCAGGACTTCCTCACATATTGTTTTTAGTAAATTGTTTAGTATGACATTTTTCTTGAAGTTTTTGATGACTTCATTTCCCACACTTATTCTTCACAACATGTGCGTCCCCTAATGAAAATCTGTTTAAGTCAAAATTAACCTGACTATTCTAGGCTTAGATACTTATGATGTAGTCACTATCATCATCTAAGACCATATAAAATCACCAAATCCAACTTTCACACCGAAAGATGTGTCTACATAGGTCTCAGTCCAGAACATAAGTGGTATAAATGTCTATTCAAATATGGGAGTCTGTATATCCTGGGATTGTCAGTCTCATTGAAAGTAGACCATGCTATATGAATATGATGTCTTATGCAACAATCACATTGGGATCTTGTTTCACCAGCTCTTGGACATACGCCGGTAAAAAACAAATGGTTGTTCAAAAGAAAGATAAAGATTGATGGCACTATACTCAAACATATATGATCAAACTTATGGTGTTGACTTCAAAGAGACATTCAGTTATGTAGCTAAGGAATCAACAATCAAAATTATCTTGTCGCTTGTTCTAGCATTGAATTGGGGATTGAATCAGGTATACATCATCAATGCTTTCTCAAATGGTTTACTCACTAAGGATGTCTACATGCCTTAACCAAAATGTTTTGTGGACATCAGGAGATCTCACTATGTGGCTAACTTATAAAAGCTCTCAATGGTCTAAAATAGGCTCTTTAAGCCCGGTTTGATGCTTTCAAAGATCAGGATGGTTTCTTGGGGGGTTTCAATTCATCAATCTATGGCCGAAAATTTATTATTTGTTTTCAGGAAACCTAACATGCTTCTTAATGTTCTAGTGCATGTTAGTTGATGACATTCTTGTGACAATAAATACCTTTCAACTGACATCTACGTTCATTCATACTTTCAACTGAAAATTTTCTTTGAAAGATCTTGCCCCAATGACACATTTTCTAGTAACGGAAGCTTAAATAAACATGTCTATATTGTACCTCACTCAGAGTTCATAAGCCATGCAATTGCTACAAAAATTGAAGTTGAAGAACATCGAACCCTGTCCAACGTCTATGATTGTTGGGAACCAATTTGTTCCAAACGAAGGAGAGCTTATGCTTGATCCTAGAATTCACAGAAGTGCAATTGAAGGATCATCTATGTAGTTGACGAAACAAAATTCATTGGGTATAAAATTTGTGCCTTTTAATCTAATGATAACTGTTGAGGATAAATATTCAAGAAAATATGAAAGAGGGAGAGGGGATTTTGTGGGGGTGATTTAGACTGGTCCTGGGAATTTCACTAGGATGCCTACGTATCCAATGTGTACGTTGGAATCAAGTCTGGCATAGTTCTTTGGTTGTTTATATAGGGGGCGATTGTGCCCTAGACCTGCGTGGACCTTGTCCAATATGGGCTCTCCTTTCGTGTTGTTCAATAATTCTGGGATTATCCCTTGATTTTAGGAGATAATTAGAATATACAAATATTCGTATTAAAGGATAAAGATTGGAGCCTTAATGGCTGGGGATTCTTTCCATAACTATTGTATAATTATTATCATTATCATATTTGCTAGCCGACGTGCGATGATATTCTGAGGTTAGGTCGACCGAGCTGCGTTGGTCTGCTCCTCACCGACCTACGGTGGATCAGGGGACGACCCGAACACCCTTCCTTTATTGGTCTCAGTTCGGCTCTTAGGCCCACTATGGAACTCCAAACACTTTATGGTTAAGGCATTAGGCCTATTCTTTCCATCATTTAGGGTGTCACGTGCTTGGCATGCCGAGTGGTCAAATCTCGTATCGTCATAAGCCCCAGATCCAACTGAAAATTTGAGATTAGGTCGGATCTGAGCTAGATGCTCTATGGCTCTTAGGCTGACTTGGTCTAGTCGGGCCGGAGCTCGACCTCTTCTGTAACAAGAGGGATTTAGTCAATGATGCCACGTGGCGTTGTCATGTCATAACTTCTGTCTTAATGTTTTTTGAAATACGATGCGTCTCCCACCCTTTTCAAGGGACGATTTTCGAGGATGGGTTGAGGCTTATAGCCCCTTGTCATATCAACCATTCCATTATGTCTTGGCAGGCATAAAGCACCGCGATTTTCAACATAGGTATTCATTGCTCCTTTCTTCCATTTAAACATTACTTCCCTTCTGTTTTTCTTTCATGGTGAGAGCTAGAGCTTCGACTCCTACGAGCGTTTCTACAGAAAACTCCATGAAAAAGGAGAATGATCTGGAGGTAGAGGGTGCCTCGATTGATTTAGCCGGTGCTTCCTCTCACCGTTACTCTGTGACATTTGACCCGGAAACCCGTCTATGGATCCAAGAGGATGCTCAACGCCTCATGGGTAGCTTTGGGAGAGCCTCCGTCTTTGCTGAACGTAGCCAGGACTACCTATGTCAGGAATACAACATAAATCGGGGGATTTATACCCCCATGCTTCCGGTGGAACCCCGGCCATATGCATGTCATCCCCTCGAGGGGTTTGGTGCTATCTACGAGGGCCAATTAAAGGGTGGATTATGGCTGCCCTGGTGCCCTGCGTTTCTTGATGTGCTTCGATGCTACAAAATCGTGGCTGCACAAGTAACACTTAACGGTGTCAGGAGTGTCATTGGATCGCCATCCTATGCAGGATGGTGAATGTTCGTTTCACAGTCCCTCTGTTCCAATGCTTTCATCATATCCAGAAGAACCCAAGACCGAGTGGGTGGTACACATTCCCCTACCGACCCGGTGTTCAGGCCTACATTGTCGATGGTACCTCACCTGCCAATAACTGGAGGACACGATTCTTCTTCGTTATGTGTGAGAATCGGGTTGAACTAAGTCGGTGGGTAACGGCCACTTTGGACAAGGATACAACGCCCGATCTGGGGGATTTCACTGATGCACACAGCATTCTCAACGACAACTTTTCATCCCGGATAAGGAATTATCGTTGGAGCTGATTAATGCGGCTCGACTGCACGACGTGGAGCCGGAGCCTTTTTAGCCTTTAAATGCTGCGGAGCACGCTTCTTGTAGGCATCTCAGCTTTACCCTAATATTTTTACTGCCCCTTTTGATTTTCATGGCCTGACATTTATCTGTTTCTTTTTACTGTGATTGCCCTACTATATCTGCCGAGCGCCGTGAGTGGGGAGCTGATCAAAGCGAGCATGTCTTCTGAAAAGACGCATTTTGATGAGCGTCTTCTTTCCTAAACTGCGGATATATCTGTTAACGCAGTGCCACTTAGTGCTGTTATGACTCGGTCCCCACCAAGTCATCAGGGGAGTATCCCTCTCTTCTACTCCGAGGGTAGATATTGCAGCCTTTACCATTGAAATCCCAGAGGAAGATGGTGAGGAAGAGAACAAAGGTACCCCTCTGATAAGGAGGAGACGTTTTGAGGCCGGTGATCGGCAAAGGAGGAGAAGCAGGACCAAGGCTTCGCTGGGTCATTCTCCTGAGTCGATTAGACCGGAGGATGAAACCGACAAGGGTAATGACGTTGAGGAAGAGGAAGAGCTGCGACCTGACCCTGTGTTGGAAATGACCAATGAGCAGCTGGCAAACGAGGGTATAAGCCTAATCGAATACGTAAGTGTTCTCGATGCCTTTCCCTCTTACTACTAAGCCTTATATGTTCTAAAAGTTTACATTGTTCCCGTCTCAGTGGTCTCGTATTGAAGAGGAGACTTACAAGCGACTGGCTGCAGTTGCCTTATGCACGGAAAAGTTGAGAAAGAGGATCTCCGAGCTGGAGCGAGGATTAACTGAGCGTGAGTAGCATAGCCAGAATATGCAAGCTGTAGTTGAGGAGAATGAATCTCTCAAGCAGCGATTTCAGGCTCAAGAAGCTGAGCTGCAGAGACTGGGATCCGCTTATAAAGCTTTCCTAGAAGCCATGCACGAGGATCACTTGGCAGAGACATCTGAGATGGGGCAGACTATCATCAAACTAAGGAGAGAGAAAGATGCCTTATCAACTGAGCTCGACGCTACCCCTGCCCAGGTGTTAGGTGAGTATAAGGCATCTACTGAGTTTAAGGAGGCCTTGGACCTAATGCTTGCTCCTGCTGCATGTGAGTTTTACTCCATGGGCATCAATGAGGCCTCGGCCCAATTTCCTGACCTGGATACCGCACGCCTTCCTCATTCCAACCTGTATAGGTCTGGTATGGACAAGGTTTACAATGATCGTGTGGCAGACTTCCGAAAGGGAGTGGATATCATGGCTCGGCATGAAGCTCAGCAGATTTCTCTTCGAAGGTCGACCAACCATCCTAGGTCAGGCACGGCTACGACACCAAGGCGGGATTCAGCTCCTGGGTCTTAACTTGTAATTTTTTTATTTTAAAAATTATAAATGAAGCATAATGTATTTGAATAAACTTAATATAAATATTTTTAGAACTACTTGGTTGTATCCTTTGATTTCTTACTTGTAGTTGATTCTGATCTGTGTTTAGATAGCCCCCCCCAGTATGCCTTTCGGAAAGACGTATTCATCGAAAGGCATACTTAACTCGTAATCGCCATCCTTTTTTCTCCTAGGGTCGTTTTTTATAGGGTTGAAAGTCATACTGGGTCCGATCTGTAATACTCAGCAAGTCTACTATGTGGACAGAGGTTTAAATTGTGACCGATCTGTGGGACTCAGAAGTGGGATGTAGCTTTGCCCTGAATCTGACTTGCGGAACTTACAGTGACCATCGATTTTGTCGCTATTCATATGATCGTGCATTTAATAAAGGGTGCTACTGCTAACGTTTTGGGAAAGTTACGATTCATTAGTATATACGTATTTAACAACTAGCCACGCAATAATATACTCGATTTGGAGAGAACGCATGTTTAATTTTTGACATTATGCTTCGTTATGAGATATTTTAACTTGTATTTTTTTATGGATACGAAATATACGCACGTATACTTTTTTGTTTTTACCATACTCGAACCCCGGAACTTCCGGGTTAAGGGCCACTACCACTGGGTAGTGCTGTTAACGAGTCGAGTTGGACCGAGTATCAGTTGTTCAACCTTGGTTCGTTTAGATCACGGGCTTGTTTGTGTTCGTCGTTTAATAAACGAACAAAAAAATAAGTCCAAGTTTGGTCGTTAAGATCCAAGTTTGTTCGCGAACGTTTGCTTTATAAATGTGTAGGATGTAATATCGCTGGATGGATCATAGATCCACCCGATTACGCAGCGGAAAGTACAATATCTAGATCTAACAACCAAAATACATAAATAAATAGATCTAACCTACGAGGGGGTTAGATTGCTTACCGGTTTATTGTGAATAAACGTCTAGAACAATCCAAGATCCAAGATCCAAGATCCAAGAATTGAGAAGCCACCGTCTTCCGACGTGTATCTCCAAGCAACACCAAGTGGATGGTGTTTCAAGCCGCCGGACCTCCTCGATATGCTACCTTAGAAAAACCCGAAGTTTTTCTAAAACTCAAACCCAAGTATTATAGCCGAAAATTCCAAGCTATATTACTTCACAAAATGGCGTGTTATGTGTTGTGTCAAAAGGCTTGGGAGAACTCTCTTTATAAAGGAGAGTAATCATTGTCCTCCAAGGATTTAATAATTAAGAGATAATTATTAGATTAATCCTTATTCCAAATAAAAGATAAATAAAATAATTATCCCAAACAAATTAGGATAAATCATATTATTATCTAATATTCCATGAATTATCATTTAACAAATAAAATATAAATCACACATTAAATAATTATCCAAGAAAACTAATTCCTTAATAATATTTAACAATAAATGCGCCCCACCTTAATAAATAAAAGTCCATGCGCATTTTTTGACACATTGGGCCGAGTCCACGAAAATACTCTTTTCCGTGTATTTAATTATCTAGTCCAACTAAACAATTAATCCACATATCAATTAAATAGTCCAATCTAACTATTTAATTATAATTGAGGTGAAACGACGAGAAAACATATGCTATGTTAGGAGCCACGTCGGGGACCATGGACCCATATTTAGTAGCTACAATAAATTAAATAAAATTATTCGTCGGACCGAACAATTATATTCAATCTATTAATTCCGGATTACACCACCATAAACCCGAAATCGAACTCGCCGAATATAGATAACTTACACTCAACCATGAGTTGATAAGCGTCCACCGATATAATCATTACATACGGATAGATCCTCCATAGATCGCTCATTTTAGTCGGGATATTTCCGTAAACCCTTCTCGAAACATATTATCCTTATTTACCATTAACCCCCTAGTGATCAATTAGTTCACATACCGGACTAGTAGCTAATTAGTCTAACATGAACTCCCGGGATCGATTATTTTCTTAGGGCTAACAAATAAGGGAAATGTCTGTCTACTTCCCGAGGGAAGGAATGGATTCCATATCAGTGATAGCACAGACCACTCACTCATTCCAGAATAGAGCCAATGAGAAGTGTTGGACCACATACTACGGCGATCCTTACTAACACATCAAACTCTACCCTAGTCTAAGCGAGCTTGCCTGTGATCACCTCAGATTGATATTAATCCGTATATGATCATCTTGTGATTCGATAAGACTTCTCGATTACGGAATTATATCGAGAACTCAAATCAAATCGGTCCAAATTTCTATATGATTATCATCATATATAAATGCCCCACTAGGTACCCTATTACCGATAAATCCGGATAAGACTCGTCACACCGTAAAGTGTTCTCATGCATTATTAGCATATTAATCATGAGACCCGTACTCAGATTAATCAACGCTACGGACTAAGTTAATTTTAAGTACATCTCACTAACTCAATCCTCTTGTGTATAGCCATACACTGAGTTATGTGATTACAGAAACGAGGTACTTAGGGTTTTCAGTAGTGTCTTAATTATAAACATAAGTGCATATAATAAGATGAATTATTAATTCTGTCCTAAAACAATTACATAATTGTCTTTTGAGCACTACACCTAACAAAACGAACATAAAATTATGTTCAAACTCAGCTCATTTATAAGGAAATTTGTTCGAGCTTGTGTTCGAATTTGGCTTGCTACACGTATTTTTGCCTCTCAGCTCGAGTTTGGCTCATTAAGGTATAAAAATTTATGTTCAAATGAATAAATAACTTTCTAAAAAAAATGAATAAATAACAAAGTTCAAAACAATATTCAACCATTATAGTAACAAAATGATTAGGACAACTCTATCCATTAGATTAGTAGAGATATGCATCTTATGAGTTAGTGTTAAAGTATCCCACATTGAGAACTTGTGGTTGTTTCACCCACCATCCCACCATATTAAGAGATGGACTTCCCTCACCTCTCAACCTAGGTTTTGAGGATGAGGCCCCTCTCTTATATGAGTTTGGGCCCAGATTTTCCACATGGTATCGGAGCCACCCCATTATTGTGCAAGTGTTGGGCCTCTTTGTTGGCCTTGAGAGTGCTCAGGCCCACACTTGAGGGGGCGTGTTAAAGTATCCCAAATTGGGAACTTGTGATTGTGTAACTCACCATATAAAGAGATGGAATTCCTTCACCTCATAACCTAGGTTTTGGGGATGAGGCCCCTCTCTTATATGGGTTTGGGCCCAGATTTTCCACAGTTAGAGTTAGATTGTATATTGGTTTATCTATATAAGCATGTTCGCGAACATAATCGAACATTCACACGTAAGTTCGTGTTCGTTTGTTTAATAAACAAACTTATAATCTTGTTCAAGCTTGGTTCATCAAGCAAAACAGACGAACGATCATAGATACTAACGAGTCGAACACGAGATTGTTCGTGAACGACTATGTTCGTTTAACAACACAACGACACTGGGTGATCCAATAAGAGGATGAATTGGAGCATAGGTCTCGAATTTCTTAGTAGGGTCAATGTCTTGTTGGTTATTGTAACTTGTATAATACTGGCATGTATGTACTTATCTGAAAAACATCATTATTTCAGAATTAAATACAAGGTTGGAGCTTTCGTTAAAATAAGTTCAAAATTGCAGCTCAAAATTTTTAGTTAGATAAAAGCAATTTTTTTAGGGGTATAAAAGCCTTTTTTTTAACAATGTAAATTTAGCGGGGGGATTACGGAGGGATACATATACGGACACTACACAACAACAAATATATGACGATACGATTAATGTCAAAATTTGAATACACGATATGCTAGTAACACAATTACACATAGTATATATATACATGAAAATATTTTCTTAGAAAATAAAATAATTAGATTTTTTCCATAATTAATTTTTTCTTTTTCACAAATTCCATAATTAAACTAAACGAAACACATAATACATCTTGAAAAAAATACAACTTTGATTGAAATTATGATTTTTTTATGAGATAAAGAGCCAAAAGTCCTCTTTTTGGCACAAAATAAATAAATAGGACACACTTATTTTTTTAGTTGCAAAATGAATAAATATTTTCGAAGACAAAACTAACCTCGTATGCGCGTCCTCACTACATGATACATGAGTACATTGATCGATTTGATCTGTTTGTTTATTTTTTTTTCAAACATCCGTAACTTTTTGATTTACAACCCCGATCATCGAAATTTTTCACCAAAATTCATGTTTTTTTGCTCTTCAATTTGAGCCCAAATACGATACCCTTTCGACGTATATTTTGAAAGACGAAAAATATTTTTATTAACCGGAGCTTTTTTCTTATAAGCGACAGTATTTTGATTTAGAACACCGATCATCAAAATTGTTTCACCAAAGCTCATATTTTTTATCTTTATTTTGAGACCGCTTTGATACCTTTTCGACGAAGCGCATTTGAAAGCCGAATTTAATCGCAGATTTACACTAACACATGATCGTAATCGATGATCGATGATCGTAGTATCGATGATCAATATCGATTATACAAGAATATACAGAGAACATTCCACCAGCATCGTTAACAAACTCACAGATTAATAGCAAGTACAACAAACTATAGATTTAGTACAATATGTACATCGCTTAACAACATGAAAAATAAAGAAAAAAAACAGATTTCGCTTGTTTAGTCTCTATTTACCATCATCAAAGCTATTTAATCACCTGAATTTGTTTGTAAGGTCTTTATCCAGAGATAAAGATCATTCTCCAAATGCAAAATCCAGATACACTAACACACCGTGTTAAATTGGTTTATATGATACAATTCGTAAGAGATAGAATCATTAATGAGATAACTTGATTAAGGTGTGGTGTTTATAACATGTAGGTTCAGTAGTTAATCACTTGAATTAAGCCTAAAAAGTACATCAGACTAAAAGGTAATACATAGAAGATCAATACAACAGACTATAGATTAGTACAATAGGTACATCGGACTAAAAGGTAATACATAGAAGAACAATACAAGTCTCAAAATAATCAACTATCACCAAATTATAAGAAGGATATTCAAGTTCAAAGAACTAAATTATCATGCCCGGAATTCACAAGGTGATGAATTACAAGTTCAGTAAGCCAATGAACTAGGCCTATCTATTACATGATGATACAATGTAGATAAAAAACCTCAGCACACCAAGGCACATAGTAAGCCTATGAACTAGGCCTATCTATTGCATTAAGGCACACAACATCGTGAGTATCGATGATCGTGAGTATCGATGTCGCAGCGATGTCGATGTCGAAGTATCGATGATCGTAGTATCGATGATCGTGCTAAAAATGACTCTCCTTTCGATTTTTTGTTCCAAGGTCTATGTCCCCAAGTCCTTGATATGAATCGAATGTCTTCTTACGCCAAGCACTCATATTTACTTCTTTCGGAGCATGTTTCGATACTACTTTTCTTTAGATCATTTCTTTTAGGCCTCTTCTTGTTCTTGGGTTCAATCACATTAGGCCACCATGCCAATCGGCTTTCTCTTGCAGCAGACATAAGCCTTAAACAATCGTTCCCATGTTTCTTTCATCATCCGAACCGAAGAGGCATGTCTATTACCGTTTTCGTTTGGTGAATTACCTCCGTCGTGAGGCTCAGGTTTCTTTAACAAGGTATCTAGACTCGACAATTTTGCTGCTGCCATTGAATTCCATAATCTACAAAAATTTGCAAAAGCTACTGTTCCATAACACAACAATCTCTTGCAAAAGCTATTGTTCCATAATCTACAAAAATTTAGGAGAAATGCAAACAAAAGCTTTGTTTGAAATTCTACTTTCTTTTGTTTTGTTATAATAAGACAATCCTCACAATCAGAATATGGGATGCTCAATCGAAACATATATGATCCAAGTGTCCAAAGTATTAATCAATGAACACTACAATATTACTCATCGGTTGCTTACAAAAAATAATTTTACTTGTCTATTGGTTACGGACTAAGAACATTGCCTTTTAAAAATAGTCTTCTGGTGAGCATTAGCGAAATTTAATCAAGGTCCTAATCATGATTGATCTTTATGAATGGCAACCAAATTTTTTTGCACTTAAAATGTCTTGTTTCTTAGTTGTTAAGAAGGGATTATCATTCTATTTCTTCTGTTATGAAAGTAATATGAAAACATGACAATCAGAGGATTTGAATTCATGTAAAATCCCTCTTTCAAGCATTTCAACATACACCTTTAATGCATTATCACCAAATTCAATTAAATTATTAAACACAAACAGAAAACAAAGTGTTCCCAATCATCATCCACCAATGATGCTAATCGATAAATAGCTGAAACAGAAGAGATGAATCAAACTGAAAAGAAAGAAAAATCACCGTAGGGAAAGTATTGTTGGTGTAAGAAATCAAGAGACATGTCTTGCCAACCGCTCCATCACCAACCGTTACGCACTTAATGAACTTGGATGAGATGAGAGGAAAGGATATGAATTGAACTCCATCGCCATAATTAAACCAAAATATCAAGAGTTCAAGTCCGTTGCGCCGGAGATGAAGGTGTGGAAGTGAAATCCAAAGAAGATGAAGTCGATGACAACAAGTCGCCGGTGATTGAATGAGTTTTAATTGTGCAAATGACGAAGAATTGGGAGGAAGAAAACAGTGAAAAAGGGAAGGATTTTCAGGAGGTGCTGTGGAGGGTATTTTAGTCCGAACGGAAAATTTTATCCTTATTGCAACTTATAAATTGAATCGGGATTAATGCTTTATTAAAGGGGGGAAAAGGGACTTTTACCTAATTTTTCCATTTTTTATTTACTTCTTAAACGGTACGTAAAAATCAAATAAATAAGTAAATATTGCATGACCTCATCACATATTATTTTTAGTAAATTGTTTAAAATGACATTTTTCTTGTGGTATATTTCATGAATAACTTACCGTTATTTTTTAGGGCCAATTATTTAAAAGGACTGATTTTCAACTTATTAAGGGTAATAGGACACTCCAAAATTTTATTTAGTTATAAGGACATTCTAATTTTAAGAAGGAAACTTATTTAGTTATAAGGACATTCTAATTTCAAGTAGATAAAGAGGAAAAAAGAAAAAAAAAAGTGTTAAAAGTAATAAATAAATTAAAAAAACAAAACATAACTTACTGTGTACGTGGGTTTTCTTTTTTTCTTTTTTTTTTTTTTTTTAATTTTATAATTCACCATATTTCTAAAGGTCATATATTTTGATCTAAAACTCGGATCATCATAATTTTTTTACTAAAATTCATATTTTTTCGTCTTCTTTATTCTAAAATCAAATTTGATATTTTTCTGAATAAATTTCATAAAATCAATTTTTTTCTTCATAAAAATCGACGTGACGTATTGATCACTGTCATGCATTGACCACCTACTCGGATGCATTGGCCACCGGGATCCATTAACCACCCCGATGCATTCACCGCCGCGATTGATTGACTACCATGATGTATTGACCGCCGCGATCCATTGACAACCTTGATCAGTGACATCTCATTGTAGCGATTTATGCAATGACGTCTCATTGTAGCGATTTATGTAGTGACTTCTTATTGTAGCGATCTATGCAGTGATGTCTTATTGTATCGAATTATGCAAAGGACGTGTTATTATTGTAACGATTTATGCAAATGACGTGTTATTGTAACAATTTATGCATACATTTGGTTGTAAAAATATGCCTTTAAACCAAAAAAAAAAAATACAGTTATTTTACAAAGTTATCGAAAATTTAAACCAACATAATCAAATAAACCAACATCAATCAAATATTTAAAGATAACAAAGAAATAAAGTTACTTTACAAAGTTATCAAATGTGTGTATCAAGTTGTATATGCGGTGACATCAATATCATTGCATCAGTTATCTAATTGTAAATACAGTCATCAATGTCACTGCTTTAGACATCAATGTCACTGCATAAGTCATCAATGTCCCTCCATCAGACATTAATGTCACTGCATAAGTCGTCAATGTCACTGCATAAAACCTAACAATCAGATCATCGACTCTGCTCTTGTTTTGCATTTCTCCAAATGTGGAGCTTTTAATATGGATAGAAGTACAAGTTTGGTGAAACTACAAAGACTCTTCACTATGACTCTTGTAATGGCCACACGTTGTTTGTGCCCTCCCGATAATTGGATTCATTGTGGAACCCCTCAATTCTTTAACACAATCTTGAATCGCTTGACGATCTTGTTTAGCTTAATGTCCTCAGATCATTCATCAATGTCATCAGATCGGACATCAATGTCCTCAGATCGTACATCAATGTCCATGCATCAAACATAAATGTCATCAAGATAAGTCATCAATGTCCTTGTATCGACATCAATGTCACTTTGATAAGTCATCAATGTCATCGCTTGCACATCAATGTCACTGCATAAGTCATCAATGTCACTGCTTCAGACATTTCATGGCTCTTACTTATCCTTCAACATCTTCATCGTTATTTTCTCATGTTCTGTAAATACAATTACTCAGTGCCATCTTCGGGTCCAAAAATCAATTGCAAATCCAGTAATTTTTACTTCTTTGAATTTCTTTTATTTTTGTAGTAATAATAAGAGAATGTGTTTATGAAAATAACTGAAATGAATAGAAATAATAGCAAAAAAATCACCACTCCACATTGTAAACCAAACGATAAGCATCAAACCCAAATGATTATTATGAACATCACCTAGTTTGTCAACTATGAGTCCGTATCAATTAAGCAACAAAAATTAACTTTGTACACTTGCCAAAACACAGCTATCTTTCTGTAGCAATCATATATATGGAAATGCAATAATGAAATTTTCTCCATCTTCTTGCTAAACTGCCCCCACACTACACAATTCCCCTAATCTTTCTAATTACTTCTGTCAAAAAAAATAAAACTGTTCTAAATTCTATCCTAAAACTCACATTTATCAGACGTGTACTTGTACCGATCAAATCTACACCGATCGAGAAACTTGCAAGTTTCTTTCAAATTCTCTCAACACTTGTTCTGAAACACTACCATGAAGCTTTCATCAAGATACATCCGTGGAGATTATATAATCTCCAATTATCCCTATCTCATGTTTTTCACTCCAATTTGACAACCCTTGTAGTATAACTTGATTTATCCCGCTTTTTCTTCCCATGATGAGTAGATTATACTCATCATCGCTCGTAGCTCGGATAGCGATATACCGTGTCTTCCTGCTTTCTACTATTACCTCCTGTAAACTACCCTCTCATTCGCTTCGCCGCCCAAAACCATGTAACTACTCCATCATCAAGTTTCTTTTCCATCTTATCATCTCCATCTTCATTATGTGAAAGAAATCGTATTAATGTAAGCGACAAGTTTTCATTTCCAACCATTCTATCCGCGAAAGAAAGTGCCTCCCTAGCATCTGCCCCAACCAAAAATAGGACAAGAACGTGGCACGGGGAAGTCCTCATTGAAACATGAACAAGATTCTGTTGAGATGGATCCCTGTCAACCAAAAGAGCAACTGAGCAAGGAGCGTGTTTCAAGACATTAGCATTGATCGACTGAACTCTTTTACGTACCCCATCTGTCGTTGTCGTCCGGTTCACCATTCTTTCTCCATCATAGGGTATGATGACAAGAGAAGCTTTTTTTACAAGGGCAAGCTCACAAACGTCTTGGTACATGCTTCCTCTAAACGTTATTGAGGTGTAAAGATGGACACTAATGTAATCACTTCTTGCTTCTTCAAAGAGTTTCAATGCTCTATGAATAGAGTCAGTAGTTGTTCTCATCGATTCCATCTCCTCCTCATTCTCATGATCGATAAACACAGCGTGGGCACGAGCAACAATGTCGATAACTTGCGCAGCATAGATACAAAAAGGGCTGGTCACTGTTGGATTGGATACTTCGAGCAGATTTACAATACCGGTCACGTTCTTTTCATCATGAATGCATGCTACAATCTTTTTTTTTCTTCCTTCCTTCCTTTTTTTCCTTCTTCTTCTTTATCCACTTGAAATTAGAATGTCCTTATAACTAAATAAGTTTCCTTCTTAAAATTAGAATGTCCTTATAACTAAATAAGATTTCGGAGTGTCCTAAATGATCATTAATTCTCTAACGACGGCCTTATAACTAATTTGCACTATTTTTTAATGCAACATGAGCACATTTAAATATCACGTAGAAAACCTTACCACACCACACATATATTTTCAGATTTATACTTTTTTTCGCAAATTGATTATGATTCCATACTAAGCATGTTGATTGGTATATTGACCGAATTTTACTCTGCAAGTATCAAATATGTTTTCCAGCGGACATTAAGTCATGAAAATACCCAATATCCTAACTCAAATTTAGTTGGAAAAAAAATTATTTTCTGATATGGGAAACCCGCATCCGGTCTCACAGACCCGAGTCTAACCCGATCGTAGGTGACATCATAATCATCTAACCCGGCAGCTCTCTCATCCTTCTTGTTTCCAGGAGGGATTCGAGTCGCAAGATGGCGAGCCCATCGTCACCTCAGACCAAGGCCAGGCCTTGACGGTCCGGGGGACACCTGCACACTTACAGCCTCCTAACAGATTAGAGGCAGACCGGACTCAACTCCCCAAGCTGGGAGTCAATATATTCCTAACGACAAGACCATCCTTAAGCTCGTGGAGAGATCAACGACCTCAGCACAAGTCAGCCTCCGTCTGAGATCGCGTTTATGCTTAATTGTACTTTATTATGTCTTGTCGTCGTTAGCATAATCATACTTAGTCCGGTGCCTATAAATAGGAGCTGTGTATAACTCACAATCCATCGAATAATGAATACAAGCAGGCCAAGCCATGCCAATTTGTCTAGTCCGAGTTCATAACCACACAATCGCCGAAAACTTCATATATTTCATATCAGCCACCGCAATCACCACCCACCTTACCAGAGAAATCATAATTAATTAGCCATGTATCCAAACGGCCCAGCCATTACCGCCAACCTGATAGTTCACGCAACATCATTTTCTGACTCAAATTCGATTATAATAACACGTAAGTGTGAGGAGACACTCTCCTTCATCGCTCAAACCTTTTGCGATTATCTTTGTTTCTCTTCCAATATTAATATAATTTAACGATACTCAAAATCGTCAATAGTGAAATTAGGTCAAAGACCGGGTAATTTAGGTTCGTGAGAAAAACCCAACTACTTTAATTGGTGGATTTGGTGAATGAATATAGTTGAGAAAATGTGAAATTGACTGCCTAAGTACCCAAATGATATATCAATCTATTAACATAATTTTGAAGGATGAGGATGATGATCGTTTTAAAGGGCTCCCTGGTGGGGAAGTTAAAAATACAGCCATTGAAGTTGTGGTCAATGACCTAAAAAAATTACGAAGGCAATCATGGTGTAATCATGACCATGTATGCGTGAATCACGTAACTTTTATAATATCATAAGTGGAGTCTTTATTGACTGTGTAACCGTTGTCTGGTTCGTTGAAGGATTATACCGAGCTGAGTGTCCCAGACCGAGGTGAACGTGCACCATGTCGGTGGTACGAGTTGGTAATTATCTTACTTCAAACTAACAATGCGAGACAGAGGGCGACTTGCACTATTTCGATGATTTAGGAGTGTTCTACACGTCGCAACAACTATTTTTGTTGAGGTTGGTGTTTGTTTGAGTCCGAAAGCACTATTGAACTTGTTAGACCCATTTTACGACCCAAATCGTATCTTTGAGTGCCATGTGCATGATGTCGGGTTATGCCCATATCAAAAGCCCCCCAAACCTAAGCTAGAACGGAGGCCGTAGTTTGGGTCTAATAAAAATGATGTTGCACTTCTCATGAGGCGTGAACCCAATGGCCTCTAACATGAATACATATTTCAGTTATATTTTGAATATCCAATTCGTATCATTGACTCTCGAGATGGATCTCGACCGTGCTGTGCAACGAAACGGTGTCATTTCGGTCCGAAACGACGCCATTTGGTTCCAATGTAAAAAAAAACACTGTTGACGATACAGGGTTTCACTCCCTCCACGTGTCGTCTATCGATTGGTCCTAAAACAACACTATGGATAAAACACCAAGGTATTCATGTCGATGCCCAGGCTCGAGGCTAAGGCCATCTAGTAAACTCCAGGCTACGACGATCGACTATCGAGCAGTGTGAGACGACAAGTCCATAAGGACAGAGTCCACACCAGCTAGCAGTGTAGGACAATGAGTCTAGAGTCAATCACCGTAGGTCGGAAGTATCGACATCGAGAACAGGGTCCGCACCAGCTGTCTAGGCCCATTAACAGTGATGGCTTGGGCAAGGGTTAAGGCCCATTAAAGGGTAAAGATGACAATAACATAAGCCGACTTAACCTTAGGGTTTAGGCAAGTATTGTCATTATAAATATCCCATTCCAGGAACTACGTAAGGCTTGATTCCTGGAACCTAACAGGATACGTAGGCAATCTAAGATACAGTCTTAGACTCAGCCGCAAATACTAAAATCCCCCACCGCACTCTTTTAGGCATTAGGGTTCTTGGGTGTTCTTCATTAGATTCATATTAGGGCCCGGATTATTCAAGGTGACATAATTTGTCATCGTCATTGGCGCTAGAAGGAGGGCCTTCTATTGATTGAATACGCAAGAACACGATGCCTCCTAGAAAAGCTGCATCCAAAGCTGCAGATCAAGGCTCACAGCTTAATGAGCCGTTCGATCCTGATACGCAAGGAGAAAAAGATCCAGCTTTGGATCTCGTTCAGCAAGATCCTCAGCAGAAGCATGGAGGAAAAGATCCAGTCTTGGATCCCCTCCAGGAAAACCCCCAGCAAGAAAAACAAGGTCTTACTCCAGAATATCGAGCGCTTGTGGATCAATTAGCAGGGGCAGACCTGGAGGTAATGTCTAGGATTATAGCAGAGGCATTTACGGCACAAAGACAAGCAGCCGCAGGCCAGAAAGACGCCACGGCAGAAGGCGGTCGGAAAGATGCTGGGGACAAGCCCAAGCAGAAACCTAGAGACGAAGTCATTGCGTCCTCTAGCTCAGTCGAGAGAAAGAGACGTGAAATCTATCAAAAACACCAGAAAATGGACGAAGACAGCGTCAGGGAGGAACTGGATGTTATTCTGGGAAGAATCAGGTTTCTCTATGGTTAGAGTCTCCCTTCATGAAGGAGATCGAGAGCTTTCCTAAACCCAAGGGGTTTAAGATATCGAAGATAGAGCCATACGATGGTACCACCGACCCAGAGGACCATCTTCACAGGTATCTATCTCAGATGAGGTTAGATGGAGCACCTGACGCAATGCGATGTCGGGCGTTCGAGACGCTACTCGTAGGTCGAGCAAGAGAATGGTTTATGAAGCTACGGCCCGGGTCGATATCCAGTTTTGCCATGCTCGTTCGCAAGTTTCGGGATGCGTTCATAGTGAACAAGAAGTTTCATTTAAGTGCCACGCACCTCATGAACGTGAGGCAGCAAAAGGATGAAACTGTAATGGAATATTTGAAGAGGTTTAATCTTGAGGCCATGCAGGTCAAGGATGCAGATGATCGACTTCTGATAACGTCATTCGTGGGGGGGCTGCGTAATACAAAGTTATACATGAAGTTGAGCAGTGACGTCCCCACACCATGGACGAATGTGTCAATGTGGTGCACCGATTCTGTCAAGGGGAAGATGCAGTGCGAAGGCACACCCAATCCGACTGGATGGATTCCAAGAAAGACAATCGAGGTCCGAACCGGAACCAATCCAAAAGACAGGATATCGAGAGTAAGCCGTCCGTCTGGGACCGTATCGAGACACCCGCCTCGGATCGTGGGGGCAAGAAGGGACCCACGCGTGATAAGGATTTTATTCCGCTTAATCGATCTCGAGCCGAGGTGTTATCGATCATGCTCTCAAAGAACTTGGCGAGGAAACCGCCACCGTTGAAGAAACCTCGAGAAAAGAGGAATGCAAGCAAGTACTGTGACTTTCATGAAGACATAGGTCATACAACAGAGGATTGTATCGACTTGAAAAAAGACATTGACGTCTGCATCCAGGAAGGGAAGCTAGACGAAGTTGTTGACAGATCTCGCTATGATGGGCCCAGAGGGCATGGAGAATTTAAAAGGAAAAATTCTGATCAAGATAGGGGTCGAGGTCGAGACGCTCAGAGACGGAGAGATCGATCACCTCAGTGGAATCGATCTCCAGGTCGGGATGGAAATAACAAAGACAACTTTGGTCGAGACAGATACGAAGATAATCGACCAGTTAATTATGTTAATACGATCTTCGGTCCCAGGGAGAGTGACAAAGACCAAACTAATGAAGAGCCAGCTAGTAGCTCGAGAGAGCGCAAGTAGCTCAGATTTACGACAGAAGACGGGTACGGCCCTCACGATGATATCCCAAAGTCTAGGAGTCATAGCGAAGGGTTAGTTATCGAGGCCGTGATTAGCCGAGCCCGTGTATCGAGAGTCTGTATCGATAACGGGAGTGCAGTGAACATCTTATACGACTCGGCGTTTCAGGCTATGAAGTTGAAAGAGAAAGACTTAGCTCCTATAGCATCTCCTCTATTCGGATTCATGGGGCAGACAGTTCATCCTATGGGATCGATAAGACTACTCACCACAGTCGGAGATGAGGAGAAGGGAAGGACTCTCGAGCTGAGTTATATGGTGGTCAAAGCTCCATCTGCTTATAACGTTATTCTAGGGCGACCTGCGCTCTTCGACCATGCGAGCTATCATTTCAACATTCCACAACAAAGATGAAATTTCCAACCAGAAACGGTTCCCACGAGGTAAAGGGGATGTTGAAGCCATGACGGAGTTGTAACTCCGTTGTTATGAATGGAAAGATGGCAGTCCAACAAGTCTTAGTTGAGGAACTAATTCTAGAGGAAAAGAACTGGGTCTCCAGTGATGCAGTTGAGAATGTCCGACTATGGGAAGGAGAGGACGATCAAGTGTGCGAAGTTGGGATTTGGATCCCATCGAAGAGAAAAGCGCTTGCTCATCGATTTGCTCATCGAGTTCGTAGATGTTTTTGCCTGAAGGCTACCGACATGCCAGGGCTATCTACAAATATCGCAGTCATTAAGCTCGAAATTGACCAGGCTAAGAAGCCAGTCAAGCAGAAGAAGAGAAATTTTGCGTCTGATCGAATTAAGGCCATAGAGTGGGAAGTCGGAAAGCTACTAGAAGCCCGGATAGTGAGAGAGGTGTTCTATCCAGAGTGGCTAGCTAACCCGGTATTGGTCAAGAAGTCCGATGGCAGTTGGCGCATGTGTGTGGACTTCACTGACTTAAACAAAGCATGCCCAAAAGACTCATACCCGTTGCCAAAAATCGACAGGTTGGTAGATTCCACCATCGATTTTGAAGTGTTTGGCTTTTTAGACGCGTATAAGGGATACCACCAGATTCTAATGGACCCTCGAGACGCAGAAAAAACGGCGTTTATCACAGAATTCGGCACCTTTTGTTATCTAACCATGCCATTCGGACTGAAGAATGCTGGGGCAACATACCAGAGGGCAGTCAATAAGATCTTTGTAAAGCAAATTGGTAGATGCATGGAGGTGTATGTAGACGACTTGCTCATCAAGAGTCGATCTATGAAACAATACTTGGTCGACGCTCGAGAGGTTTTTGAAGTATTGAGGGAAACACAGATGAGATTAAACCCGAAGAAGTGCACCTTTGGGGTCAGGTCGGGTAACTTCTTGGGATACATGATTTCGAAGGATGGGATTCGAGCAATCTCGGACAAGATCGACACTTTGAAGGATATGCCCACACCTCGAAATACAAAGGAGGTACAAAGGCTCACTGGTCAGATGGCGGCCCTCAACAGATTCTTATCGAGATCCGCACAGCGTGCACTACCATTTTTCAAGATTCTCCGCAAGGCCAGTCCTTTTCATTGGGATAATGAATGCCAGACAGCCTTTGAGGAGTTGAAGACTTATCTATCAGAGTTACCTACTCTTACTTCACCTCAAGAAGGGGAAAGGTTGTTGGTTTATTTGGCAGTATGCGAGGAGCCAGTGAGTGCGGTTCTAGTTCGAGAGGGGGTACATGGCCAGGTGCCAATCTACTTTGTCAGCAAAGCATTACATGGCCCCGAGGTCCGGTACTCACCAGCCGAGAAGTTAGCATTATGTCTTGTTCATGCCTCGAGAAAGTTGAGGCCTTACTTCCAAGATCATCCTATTGTGGTGGTCACTGACCAACCACTAAAGTAGATTTTGGCAAAGCCCGACACCTCGGGTCGATTGGCGAAGTGGGTGGTAGAAATGGCTCAAGATTTACATCGAGTTCGCCCTCGAACTGCGATAAAAGCACAGGCCTTGGCAGATTTTTTAGCTGAAGGAATTTCCATCCAGCTCGATCAAGAGAAGCAAAGTCCAGAGGAAAAATAGACTCTCCAAGTCGACGGAGCGTCGAGCAAGGAAGGGGCAGGACAAGGGCTCCTTCTAGTAAGCCCAAAAGGCGAAGAATTCCCATACGCCCTTCGATTCGATTTTAAAGCAACGAACAACGAGGCCGAGTATGAAGCTATGATAACTGGTCTGAAACTTGCTCTGAAGCTGGGTGTCAAGGATCTGTTGGTGTACAGCGGCTCGCAATTGGTGGTAAATCACATGAAAGGGGAGTATGAGGCAAATGAAGAAACCATGAAGAATTATTTAGCAGTGGTCCAATGCCTCATACCTAAATTCAAAACAGTTCAGTTCGAGCAAGTTCCCCGAAGTCAAAACAAAAGAGTTGATGCACTCTCTAAGCTTGCATCGAACTTCGTGTCGAGTAAGAAGGTTATGGTCGAGTTATTGACCGATAAGAGTTACATCGAGACGGAGGCCCATCCGATCACTCAGCAGGCCACGTGGATGGACTCGATCGCTCTTTACCTCAAAGACGGAATTCTACCATCCGACAAGATACAATCCAGGAAAATTCGACTCCAATCAGCTCGATACGCATTCTTCGACGACATCCTTTATCGAAAATCCTTCGTAAGCCCATGGTTAAGGTGTGTTTCCGAGATGGAAGGCGAATATCTTTTAGAAGAAATTCACAGAGGAGCCTGTGGGAATCACTATGGGGCCATGATGTTGGCTCGAAAATGCAAGTTAGCTGGTTACTTTTGGCCGTCGATGCAGCGAGATGCGAATAATCTTGTCCAGAAATGCAACTCTTGTCAGATTCATGATAATATCTCTCATCAACAAGCACAAGACATGAATGTCATCTCGTCAGCATGGCCTTTCGATTAGTGGGGAGTCGATATTGTTGGACCTCTACCCCGAGCCCCGGGAAATCTCAAATATGTGGTCGTTGTAGTTGATTACTTTACGAAATGGGTAGAAGCTAAAGCTTTGCCCGACATCCGAGCTGCCACCATCAAAAAATTCTTATGGGTCGACATTCTATGCAGGTACGGTATTCCGAAGGCTCTGATCTCGGATAACGGTACCCAGTTCGAAGATCGAAAAGTTAGAGAATGGTGCAGTGAATATCATATCGATCGATTCATTCACCTCGGCACTCACCCGCAGCAAACGGTCAAGTTGAACAAACTAATCGACAGATCAAGCTGGGTTTAAAAAAGAGACCAGAGGCAGAAGGTCGAGATTGGGCAGTACAACTCCCGAGCATCCTATGGTCGTATAGGACAACTCCTAATTCATCAACAGGAGAAACTCATTTCTCTCTACTATATGGGTGCGAGGCAGTGATACCCGCTGAGATCGGTGTTCCCTCTCCTCGAGTTCTGGCTTATAATGTTGAGACAAATGATCCCGAACTCCGGCAGGAAAGGGATAATGTCGAGGAGCGAAGAGAGATAGCCTCAGCCAGAATGGCAAGGTATAAGCAGAAGATTTCTCAGTACTACAACTCGAGGTTCAGACACAGATACTTCAAAGTCGGAGATCTGGTTCTAAGGAAGAACGAAGCAAGTCGGCAGGAAGCGATCGGAAAATTGACCCCGAATTGGGAAGGCCCATATCAGATCCTGAAGGTTCACCCCAAAGGGTCATATCAACTTGGGCGAGCAGATGGAACCACGGTTCCTCGACATTGGCACGCCAACAATCTGAGGAAATATTATGTTTGAGATAAGCTTTGATGAACTTGTTTACTTTTCAGTTTTAAGTCTTGTAATAAGTCCATGAGACAATTTTATGATTATTCTAATAAACTTGTGTTTTCTCGAGATGTTTTCTGTGTTTGTTAGGATTTATAGCCGAAACAGTGCAAGTCCAATGTGATAGAAAATGTTAAAGGCCAAAACAATCGACAACGAGTAGAGAAGTCCGCAGGTCGGACATCTCGATAAAGCCAAAAGCAAAGTTAGCCTAAAGGGCAACGAATGCAAAGGCATAGAGACGGTTCGCATGGTCGGGCCAAATGTCCCAGTCGAAAGCCGAATGAGCCTGAAAGGCGAAAAAGGCCTGGACAAAGGATGGTTCGCATAGTCGGGCCACCTGTCCCAGTCGAAATTCGAACAAGCCTAAGAGGTGAAAAAGACCGAGACAAAGGACGGTTCGCATAGTCGGGCCACCTGTCCCAACCGAGAGCCAAACGAGCCCAAAGGGCGAAAAAGGCCAAGGTCAGGGGACAGTTCACACAGTCGAATGAAAAACGCTCAGTCGGAGGTCGAATAAGCCTAGGGGGCAAAAAGACTAAGGCAAGCGGGTCGATTGTAGTCAAACTCACAAGTGTAATAAGAACCTGAGGTTCATAATACACTTGGGGGGGCAGTACAACATTGATAAAATAAATAGTGAGCAGAGCCAAAGGCTCGACAAGAAGAAGACCATATAACATCGAGACAAGAAAAACAACAAGAAAAGGAGAGAAAATCAAATTGCAATATCAAAGCGAAACTCAAAACAAAGTTATTACAAGATAAGGCCAGGTCAAAAAGACCCGCCAAAGTCGATTCCAAATAATATCATTACAAAATTTCAAGTTCAGATTACAAATCAGCAAAAGAAAGATTTGAATGGACAACAATCAAGGGTCGGCCTCAGGAGTCGGCTCAGAAATGGCAGAAGTCGGATCAACTGCAGTCGGATCAGCAGCAGGAACAAAAGTAGAAGGACCAAACTTGATGGCCAAAGACTCTCCCTGTTGGAACTCTTCGATGTACCGATCGTATATCGCCTCCGAGTCGGGATTTTAAAACATCGGAGTCTCGAGGGTCGACATGTCGAATTCCGGGTTGACAGTCTTAACTTGATCCACTGCCAGAGTGTAGCCACCCATCATCGAGGCACGCATGAGCACCTCCAGATCAGCATCAAGGTTGGCCGACTTCCGATACTCCATGATCGCATCCGTCTTAGCTGTATCGACATGCGCGCGCGCTCGATCCAATTCAGCTTGAGCCTTCGCCACATCTTCCAATGAAGCCTTGTGCCACCCTTGCACCTTCTCATAATCTTGAGCCAGCTTGAGCAGCTCCAGGCCCTGGTCGTGCCTTTCACTGCAATCGGGCGCCTCCTTCTCGCCAGGCCGCCGCCTTATCCTGCCACTTCTGGAATTCGGCAGACGCCTTGCGCTTTTACTCATCGAACTGAGAATTCATGGAGGAGATGGCGGTGCTCTTGGCAACGACCTCCTGCAACAGTTTACCATTCTCTTTACGCAGGTCATCCGCCGACTCACCCGTCTTGGCCAGCCTTCGGGCAGCCTCTCGACTGAGATAGTTACTCTACAAAAGACAAGGAAATGTCAAACAATAGATAAGGCATAGACCTCGAGAAAAATCAATATTTAAAGAGAGGAAATATAATCGACTTACGAGACGATTCGACTTCCGGACCGCCAGAGCCAAAGCCTTATCCTCCAAGGCCGCACAATCCTCAGCGGCCCAGTTCACATCGACTTCAATGTCGATAGGGGTTTCAGTAGTTTTGGGTCTCTTCGACTGGCGATGTTGCTCCCTCACCACCTCAGCTGCAGTCGGCCTCTTTTTGGTTGAAGGCGCCCGTGCCTCGCCATTTATTTCGACAGGCAGATCCAACTCGACCAGCTCCTCCTCATCCTCATCTCGCAGAGAACCGAAACGGACAGTCAAGACACTAGTGGTCGGAGGTATCTCAGTTGATCCAGCCGCCGCTGTTGATTCAATGGAAGTAGGGATTGTTTCCGGTTGAGAAGCACCCGCCCTTCGGGAAGAAGAAGGCACCCCAACTTCGGCCGCAGGCAAGTCGGGAGTAACCCGACTCCCGAGAGGTGGAGCAGCAACGACCGCCGATAGAGTAACGCGAGTAGGATCGCTAACCTTGGAAAACCTTCCCACTGCGAAATGAAAAGAACAAGTTAGTTTTTGATCAACAAACGACAAGTTATCAGACTCGACAAATAGCAAAAACAAAAGCGAGTAAATAAGGAACAACATACGATTCTCTTGATCTTGGGCGTGAAGGTTAGCAAGGTTAGCATATGGAACCGGCCCGGCCTCCTCCAAGTGGGCCAGGTGATAGAGGAGACTCAAGTCTCGAGTACACACCTCGAAGTTGTGTCCACCCAGCAGTCGGGCCTCTTGAGGAACGGGGGCATTTCCCAGATTATCTTTTTTCACTCCCTCGACCTCCATTGCCCTATATAGGGGTTCTCCAGGCCATGTCGAAGAAAGAAAAATCGAGGCTTCCACTCCCCGTGAGAAGAAGGCCCTTTGGTTATGAATTCATGTTGATGCGCTCTCCTCTGGAAGGTATACCATAGTTTGTCGGGCGTAGCTGCCATCTGAAAATAATACTGAAACAAAGGTATCGAGAAGCAGACCCCCGCGACTCGGCATGCTATGATAAATCCCATTAGAATCATGACCCCATTCGGGGAAATTTGGGAAACACTTACCTCATAATGGTCGAGGATCGCGAGAACGGCCGGACAAAGCGGGAACCTTAATCCACTCGCCAGTTGATTCTCATAGACGGCGCAAAATCCTCTGGGGGCTCATCAGCAAATCGATGTAGGCCAGAAGGAAGTCGATCTTCGAAGGGGGGATTGGTGATGTTGTATTTTCGGCAAATTCGGGTGATTTCCTCAGAAGAAAGCGTACTGAGGCACCCTTTGGCACCTTTCCCATCCATCCTAGTTACTAACTTCTTAGGTTGGTTAGGGACAGGAGGGGAGGAAGCTGTAGGCTCGCCGGAGTCTTGCCGGAGAGGATGATCGGAAATAACAGGTGCCGGAGTTGGGCTACGGGAAGGCGTCTCGCTACCCCTATCGGATTTTGTGGCACTACTACTATTGGACATGGATAATTCAAAGAAAGAGATGAATATAACAGAAAAAGAAGCTTACTTTGCGTCTGGAAATTGAGGGAATGAAAGGATGAATGAGCTTTGCTTCAACTTCTACCTCCTTTCCTTTATATGCTAGCAAGGGATTTGCAAATGAATTGAAGAGATGTGGGTAATGGGGGTTATAACCCCTGGAAATCGTGACAATCAAGGCAAAGGACGCGTTTCACGGATACTGGCGCGCTTGGGTGCTGTGGATATCGCGCCACGTGGCTCTGAGTGCTTAGGGTTGTGAAAAGGCAGGCTTTTCCCACCCAAAGGAAAACCCAACTCGAAGACGATTCATGTGACAGACTCGACCTCGGACAACAAGAGTCGCCTCTCTCAAGTCTGGGGGGCTTATGACGATACAGGGTTTCACTCCCTCCACGTGTCATCTATCGATTGGTCCTAAAACAACACTATGGATAAAACACCAAGGTATTCATGTCAATGCCCAGGCTCGAGGCTAAGGCCATCTAGTATACTCCAGGCTACGACGATCGACTATCGAGCAGTGTGAGACGACAAGTCCATAAGGACAGAGTACACACCAGCTAGCAGTGTAGGACAACGAGTCTAGAGTCGATCACCGCAGGTCGGAAGTATCGACATCGAGAACAGGGTCCGCACCAGTTGTCCAGGCCCATTAACAGTGATGGCTTGGGCAAGGGTTAAGGCCCATTAAAGGGTAAAGATGACAATAACATAAGCCAACTTAACCTTAGGGTTTAGGCAAGTATTGTCATTATAAATATCCCATTCCAGGAACTACGTAAGGCTTGATTCCTGGAACCTAACAAGATACGTAGGCAATCTAAGATACAGTCTTAGACTCAGCCGCAAATACTAAAATCCCCCACCACACTCTTTTAGGCATTAGGGTTCTTGGGTGTTCTTCATTAGATTCATATTAGGGCCCGGATTATTCAAGGTGACATAATTTGTCATCGTCAACTGTCAAAACGCGTCGTTTCGGTTCGAAACGACACCGTTTCGTTGCACAGCATGGCGCGTGGTGCATGTGTGCACCTTAGGGGATCGAGATCCCTCTCGAGATCATGCCTCAGATGTATCTAAGGATCGCATTAATCATTAACTATCGTAATCACGGGTTCTTTCCGACTTCACCTTCTTTAAGATAATATTTGTTTGATCTGACTCTCTCTTTGTTTTTCTATTGCAACTGAATTGTCTATTGTTTTCAGAATATGTGTATCGTCAACAGAGTTATTCATACCTCATCTTTTGAAATCGACATCTTCCTAGAAAATCTATGGCTTCAGTCGAAGATCAAAGTGTTTCCGTCCATGAGATCTGTAGTATCGGTGTCAATGTTAATTCAACGAAATAAGAATAATCATACTAGATAAAAAAAATGAAAGTTAATTAATTACCGTCATCGCATTGGCCCGGTAGCCTAAATGGATGCTCGTGCGGTGGTTGAGAACCACCTGTTGATCCCGCGCAAGCCATTCACCTATATGATCAAGTATTTGAATATAATAAAAAATTGATATAAAGAATACATTTATGTTGATGTAGTATAAGTAAAGCACTAGTATTATATAATTTTTAAATTCAAGTATATTTGAATGAACTTACTAAAAGAATATTAGATTTTTAGCATCATTCATCATCACTTGCATAGTTTGGTGGGATCGAGTCGTATATGTCTACACAGTTATTATCATCCTTGCAATCCGTTGAAGCATACTCGTTACTGTCATCCTTTTCATTTTGATCGAGATCGTTTTCATCGTTTTCTGTTTCTACATCATTTGCACTCATGTAGAACGGTTCCATCGGTGGCAGTTCAACAACAAGTCGGAAATTTCCGTGGGTTGTTTCGTCGATTACCAAATCATCAACAACCACATCACCATTAATATTTGGTGCGTCTACGATATGACGGTGTTGAAAATGCTCAACAACTTTCCAGTCACATTCATTATACAAATCATCTATGTAGAACACTTGTTATGCTTGTGAAGCAAGAATGAATGGATCCTGTTCGTACCAGGTGTTTGTAGTGCGTATACTTGTTGTATTCTTATATACACGGACACCCTTCTTAGCTGGACTAGTATCGAACCATGTACATTTGAAAAGAACAACAGTGTTACCCCCCCCCCCCCCCACTTAGCGTTTGCTCGCCCTCGAGCAAAATGAGCGTTTTAAAGGAATCCAAAGAGTCAACGTTACACGCGTAGGTCAAACCAATCACATATCAAAGATAACCGACAAGTAAAAGAGTAAATGAATGCAACTTAACCATACCTTATCAAGCAAATGGGATGTGTGTGTGTGTGAATAGCTTCTCCTATATTTACCATTACCGGTTTGGATTATGGACGTTAGGTTAATACGACTACACCATAGGCTCATACTTCATAAGCATCTCCACTTATCGGGGCCAAACCGAGGCTAAGCAAGGTCTAGTAGGACTTGAAAGGTTGTAACGTTAGGCTCAGGACGGGGCTAACCGAAGGGAATTTCTGAGGAATAAACAACAAAGAAATAAACACGAGCAAGCTCAATCATGGGGTGTAACAATACAAAACGTAGCTAGCTCTACCCTTCTCTAGCTCAAAAAGAAACTAGAAACATGATCCAATAAATAAAATGCCATATTGCACTATGTCTCAAGTGTAACGAGGCAAAAATGTATAAGAAATCATGTTTCCTCACTAAAATCTCATCCCAACCACCAACATCACTTACTAAATCAATACATGAGTCCCATACATTTGGCTTTCTTTGACTCAACCTTTATTACACTTTTCATGACTTTTTTCTTTTCTTTTCTTTTCTTTTCTTTTCTTTTTGATTTTGAACTTGAATTTTTATTAGGTTTGAGTCTAAGGCCATCACATACACATAAAATGAATCGAGCTCCTACCCTCCAATATCATGAAATAGCTCGTAAAAACACCAACTCCTCTCAACATACACACCACTCTGCCACCCCACACTTGCCTAAGCAAGTGTGATCAAAAAAAAGATTAAGCTTAACTCGTAGGGTGTTCAAGGGAATGTAGACCACAAATAAGGCTCGGGGTTGGGAAATTACGGGCTAAATATGAATGGCTAAGTGTCGGATGGGGGTCTAACCATCCTACCAAGGCTTAGAGGGGTTACTGTGGAATATGTCATGGGATGGCTATTTGGCTCTAGTTATGTCAAAGAAACGCCATAACTGTCATCCCAAACTCTACCAAGGTCGGCCTTTCTATTTCGTCTCGAAGTTAATGATATGAGTTCTAGGTAGCAGAATTGTGCCTAAGTCTACCATAATCGGTCACTAGTTACCGCGGTTCATGAAATCGAAGCTATACGTGCATGAAAATCACATCTCCAAGATAAGGTAGTAAGCCAAGTAACATGCATTCAACCATTCACTAAACCATTTATCCTATCAACGTGAAGGCTCAACATACGAATGCAACGTCAAAACCTTGGAAAATTTTAAAAATTGCTCATTTTTTGCTAAAGTAGTGATCAAACGATAAGTATACAACACAATGGCTACAATCAAAAACGAAGCGCAAATCATAGCTGAGCCTACCACCCCCCACTTTAAATGCTACATTGTCCTTAGTGTGTGAATGATAAAGGAGAAAGAAGGCTTATCCTAACCCGGCAGAAAGGTGCAAATGAGTGCATATGACATATCCACGAAGCTCTATATCGTACACCTAAAGCCATGAAACCAAGAAACATGAAAATGCATGCACAGGGAACAGCCACCGTGCCAAAAGCAAGCAACAGATATCGAGATATAATCAAAAAGTGCAAAGTCATAAACACGATCATATGAAAGCAAAAGGGACCCGACTCAAGCGCATGATGCAAAGACAATCAAACAGTAAAACAACATCCATGAAAAATACTCGGCCGACAACGGACCGAAGAAGAACCACTCAAAAACGGGTACCAAGATCCCCAAAGCAGCACCCTAGACCACTCCTAGCACCAAAACTAAAGCAAAATAGAGAAACGGTGGGTTGCCTCCCCCGCGCGCTTTTGTTTTACGTCATTGGCTTGACTTATTAAGAAACTAAAATAAAAGCAACGAAGCATGAGTGGAATGAAAGAAAAAATTGCACATCTTTTGCTCAAAGCCTCAAGAACATGGCAATTAAAAAAAAACTTTCATCCACTTTTTTATTTTTTAACAAAAATAAAAACATCTACCTAAAACATTCTAAGTTTAAAGTCCTTAGTTCGACTTTCTACCCCCAACAATACTAAGGATAGTTATACCAAAGGAGAGAAAACCGTTGCGTCTCCCTTCACACATCATAAGAATTGAGCACACCTTTAAAATAGAGCAAGAAAAACAAGGGGCTCAATCCCCACCACCATGATTGGTTCAAGAAATTTATCATGCAACACAATGAATTCAACTTCCCCGAATGAGAGCATATGCCAAGTAGCAAAGATTCAAACACCAAGCAATAAAATTTTGGCTCAACCACAACATCAACATATTCAATATGATCCACCACCACAACTTTTTCAACAATGTTCAAAGGAGAAGGAATAAATGATTCACTAGTAGCATTATTCGTACCTTCTTCATAACATTCATCGGGGGTGATCACCTCAAGAGTTGACGGTGGAGCAAATGAAATTTCATCATTTTTAGCACTCCTCTCAACCTTCCTCTTCTCAATCAATTGCTCTACCCGATTCTCCAAGTTCTTTAATTCCGATTGAAGAGTAGTAGCATTCGTTTTAATATCCATCAACTCCCGGCCTTGCTCTTACAAAGTCCGGCCTTGCTCTTGCAAAGTCTCATTGATTTTCTCTAAGAGGATGTCGGTTGAGCTCTTTTGCGGTGAAAAAGCTATTTGTGGAGGTTGAGAATATTGCAAATACGCATTGGGGTGTTGAAACTGAGAACTTGGAGGACTCTCCCACTCATTGTTGTATGGTGGTGTGTATGGGTTGAACTGATAATATGGTTGGAATCCAAAACCCATAGCACCGAAATTAAAGCCTCCAAAAGAGTAGGGAGAAGAGCCCTCATGGCCATATGGATCCATACACCGCAATTCAAGGGAACAACAAGAACACAATCACGGTATCTAGTCACCACCACTACCGTAGTAAATGGTGTGACTCTTCAACGAAAAACCAACATCAAGAAAAAAACAAAAGAAATAAAACAACCTAAGCCTAAGTCTTCCAATTACTTAAGATATATCGATTAATTCCCCGGAAACGGCGCCAGAAAACTTGATGGCCAAAATAGTGACGGTCCAACTTTAATCGGCAGGGTACCGAGTCGGATGCACTATAGTAGCGAGCAAGGTCGTATCCCATGAGGAATTTATCGAATACCAAAGTCGTTTTAGGACTTAGTTTAGGTTAACCAAGATGTTTCAAGTTTAATTACACTAAAACGAAATATCAACTATAGATAAAGAGAGAAAAAGACATAGCCAAATCACCAATTGAATACTTTCACCCCTCTAATCGACTATTTGGGAATGGAAACTACCAACCAACCATCCTAATGCTTATATCGACTGCTCATGGGTGCAAACTCCTAAGATAGTACTAGACACCATGCAACAACCTAGTACCCTTTGCCCGGTTCAACAATCCGCTTTTAAGGATTTAATCGACCGAACAAGATAAACACTCTAGAGCCACTCGATTTACACCGACAAACCTCGTTACCCAATCGATCTAACCAACTCAGTCAATTGTAGATAACGATCTTAAAACCCATTTTCCCACACCCCTTCGCAACATACATTTATAAAAGTGGTGTGTGTGTTCATGAACTAGGTGATCAAGCTAATTCACGCATTAAGAACAAGTTTTAAGACATGAATTCGTTAATATAACAACAATTAAACACTACCCATTCTCAATTTCATCAATTAGAGGGTGATTTCTTCAATATTCACATAATTTGGCTATGTAGTAATTAGCTACTCATCATAAAACAAGAAATAACAATCAAAGCATGAAATCAAAGCCATAAACAAGATAGAAACTAGATTAATTACCAAAATCGTAGCAAAAGTTGGATTACATCAAGCTCCTACCCCACCCAATGTCACTTTGGGGAAGAAGAAGAGCCAATTTGATACAATCCAAGATAAGAGAAGCTAAAATCTAAGCTAGATTAAGTCTAATCTAAGGGAAATTAGAGTAAGAAAGAGTTTAGAGAGCCAAAAGGGAGAGGAATTTCGAGCTATACTAATAGTTAGGGTTCTTAGAGGGTGAAGAATCGCTGAAAATCTGTGTAAAAATGTATATATAGGTGCCCAAAAAACGTCCGAATGCGTACACATTGCTTCCAATGCGTACGCACTGCTCTAAGTTCAGCAAAATTCGACTTTCTGCTCCAGGAATGCGTAGGCATTCGAGTGAATGCGTGCACATTGCCCTGTCAGCATTGAAGGCCTTCAGTAATTTGGCGATATCTTTGCGTGTAGAGCTCCTATTTGAGTGATTCAAAGTGAGTTGAAAGCTCATTCAATTGTCTACAACTTTGATGAAGACCACAAGTCCATAAAATGGCTCCAACATAGATCAAATTGCAGATAAAGTGAATGTAAGGCGAAAACACCCACTACTTTTGATCCGTTCCATTTCCGGGCTTCGGTTTCGTCACTCTAAGTCTCATGCCTCATCTTCTAGGTTCACGAGTCACCTATTTCCTGCATTTCCATAGCAACCAACATACCAAGCATAATTCCACAAGATAAATAGGGCTCGAAAAGGGTCAAAAACATCGTAAAATGCCGAGGTTTTCCATCAATGTGACTGTTCACCTCAAAGTGATTGCTCAATGTGTTTTGCCCTATAAATGGTCTAAAACTACCCAATACAAGCCAAAAGTGTCATAAATGGGGGTTAAAACATGCACCGGAGCATAGTAAAGTTGACTCTCATCAGTTATCATTTGGATAGCTTACGACATATATGTCTTCTAAGACTCCATACCATGTAGTGCGTTCGGTCCCTTTGACAGCAACCCCACTATTTTGAGTTGTGCGTGTGTGATCCCATTTTTGTGCATTGAATCTGATACCGTTCATCACACAACTCTGATAGGATTTGACCGTTGAAAAAAATCCGGTGGAAAGTGCTAACAATTGGTCATTCAAGTCTGATGGGTTCTGTTTACTCAATACAATCATCTGCATAATGTACCATACATAAGTATTTATGTAACGCTCATAAGAGTGCACAATAAGTGTATGAAGCTTTATTTTGTACCTTCGAATTAAACCAATCAGTAAATTCTTGACGGTGCACTTTGTCCAGGTTTTGTTTCGTGCAACAACTTGACAGTTTTGTACGATGTTCACTGCTCCATGTGTAGAAGACTAGTTAGCTTTAATAGAATTATAAAAAAACAAAAGAATTAAGTTTGGATTGCTCACTTACATGAGATATTCATCGATCTCATGGCAGTTTTGCAAGACATACCACTGAACCTTCTCTCTCCAAGTAGTATTGAATGTCAAGCATTTCATCGATCCCATTGATCGAAAAGGAGTCTTGAATACTGATATACGGTTCTTGATTGTATCTTCGTTCTCAACCTAGTTCCTTTCAGGCCTATTCAACTTTGTCTCATTTCCTGAAAATTACAACGAGCAAAATATCAAGGTCTTGTTAGCCACGTATGCCTCTGTGATGGATCCTTCCGGTCTGGCCCGATTTCTAATATACCTCTTTAACTTACCTAGAAAATGTTCAATCGGATACATCCATCTCAAATGAACAGGTCCACCCCTAATCGCTTCTTCAGGAAAGTGCATTATCACATGTATCAAAATATCAAAGAATGCCGGTGGGAATATCGTTTCTAGTTTACACAAGATTTCCAAAACCTTCTCTTTTGCATTCTCTAAATCACTAACCCTCAACGTGCGCGCGCAAATCAATCTGAAAAAAATCGCTTAAATCAATGATAGTATCGGAAATTTCCTTTTCAAGAATTTTCGCACTTCCCCAACCGTAAAAGTCTCTCAGAGTATGATATGAAAATCATGAGATTTTAGCCCGCTAAATTGGTCTTTACCAGTCAAATTCTTTCTTAGGTTTCCTGCAAAACCATCGGGAAACCGAACATTTGTTAAGAAATCGTAGAATTTTGTCCGACCTTCTGGTTCCAACGTGAACAAAGCACGCGGTTTTAAGGTCTTATTGCCTTGTTTAATTACATGTAGTTCATTTCTCACTTTCATGTTTGCTAGATCCTTACGTGCCTTGATAGTGTCTTTGGTCTTACCATCAATATTCAATACCATAGACAATAAGCTATCACACACCTTCTTTTCAATGTGCATAACATCTAGATTGTACTTGAGTTTTTTCGGCATCCAATAAGGCAATCAATTTAGTATGGTGTTTTTATTCCAACTCAAATAAGATTCTGGACGCTTATGAGTTTTACCACCGTACTCTTTGTGTTTCCACGGCAAACATTCGGGTAGGTTACTAATTTGTTGAAGAATTTCCTCCCTGGTTTTCTCAACTGAAGGGCTTAATGTTTCGATTTTACCGTTAAACCTCTTATTCTTTCGCATCGGGTGGTCCACCCGTAGCCATCTACGATGTCCGACGTATCCAGTCTTACTCTCTAACCGTACCGAAGGTGTATCATCGTTGCAAGTTAGACATGCTTTATATCCTTGACCAGTCCAACCTGAGAGATAACTACGAGCGGGAAAATCGTTCACCGTAAACATAACTGCAACTCGCATTCTGAAGGTAGTATTTGTAGCAGCATCAAGCACAACTACCCCTTGTGACCACAATTCTTCCAACTCATTAATCAATAGCCTCAAATAAACGTCCAAGTCCTTGCATGGGGATTCTAGTCCTGGGATAAGTAAACACATGTGTTTATATAGTTCATTGTTGCAAACCCATGGTGCTGGATTCAACACTTGTGTTAGAACAGGCCACATGCTGTATGTTTGACTCATAGTACCAAACGGGCAAAAACCATCTATAGCCAGACTGAGACGTACATTTCTAGGTTCGATAGCGAAGTCCGGGTGTTGCTCGTCGAATTCTTTCCATTCTTTACCATCGGTTGGATGCCTCATCACATCCTCATCCGTAGAACGCCCCATCTTATGCCATGTCATTGTCTGAGCTGTGTGACGGGAAGCATACAAACGTCTCAAACGATGCTTTAATGGAAAATAACGTAGCACTTTCTGAGCTACCTTTTTTCCTTTAGACTCCTTATAACGGCTCGTTTTGCACATTGGACATGATTGTAAGTCAGCAATCTCCTTATAGTAAATGCAACAGTTGTAAAAGCAAGCATCGATCTTTTCATACCCCAGACCCAATTTGTTCAGAAGAGTTTTTGCCTTGTAGAATGAATCGGGTAAATTTGACCCTTCCGGAAAAACTTCTTTCAGTTTCGCTAAAAGAACGTCGAAGCTTTCATTTGGCCACTTATACAACACTTTTATATGCATTAAATCCGCTAAGAACTTCAAGGCGGATGAGCTTTTGCATCCCGGATAAACATGTTCTTTCAATTTGGAGAGGAGTTCATCAATGTTGTCATCCTCCTCTGTCTGTAAAACTTCTTCTTCTGAGGCTCTACCAAGGAAATCATTTATAACTGGATCCATTTCGTCTCCGGATTCAACTACCAATTGAGTTGTTCGTGCACGTTTACGGGATACACCATCTTCACCGTGGTGAAACCATGTTGTATACCTAGCTGCCCATCCCCAAAAGAAACAGTGATCATACACGTCCTCCAAAGTTTCGAAAGCAATGTTGAAACACTTTTTGCATGGGCAACGAATCTTACCTTCATCGTTAATAAATTGCCGTGCATATTCAATGAATTCACTCAACCCTTTATCAAACTCGGGTTTCATTCTATCAATATACAACCATGACTTGTCTTGTTCCATTTGAAATCACTGATACACAATAACTTGACATACCACAATAACTTAAGTTGTATCTCACTTAAGGCACAAGAAAAATTTAATACCATATGTGTTAGGTGTTAATACCATTTCAAGGGATGTTCTCATACTAATATAGTATACTTAGTTTCATTAGTATACTTTTATTCATTAAGGCACAAGAAAAAGTTAGTATCCCACTTAAGGCACAGGAAAAAGTTAGTACCATATGTGTTAGGTGTTAATACCATTTCAAGGGATGTTCTCATACTAATATAGTATACTTAGTTTCATTAGTATACTTTTTTCATTAAGGCACAAGAAAAAGTTAGTATCTCACTTAAGGCACAAGAAAAAGTTAGTACCATATGTGTTAGGTGTTAATAGCATTTCAAGGGATGTTCTCATACTAATATAGTATACTTAGTTTCATTAGTATACTCTTTTTCATTAAGGCACAAGAAAAAGTTAGTATCTCACTTAAGGCACAAGAAAAAGTTAGTACCATATGTGTTAGGTGTTAATACTATTTCAAGGGATTTTGTCATACTAATATAGTATACTTAGTTTCATTAGTATAATTTTTTTCATTAAGGCACAAGAAAAAGTTAGTTCCATATGTGTTAGGTGTTAATACCATTTCAAGGGATGTTCTCATACTAATATAGTATACTTAGTTTCATTAGTATACTTTTTTTCATTAAGGCACAAGAAAAAGTTAGTATCTCAATTAAGGCACAAGAAAAAGTTAGTACTTACTTTCATTAGTATACTTTTTTTTCATCTTGAGTATACTTTTTTTTTATTAATCTCTTAATATAGTATACTTTTTTTCATTAAAAACTAATACTATTTCATAAAACTAAGTCTTTAACACTTACCACTCATAGTTCTTCGATGTTAGACAAAACTAGTCTATGTTCTTCATCATCATGCTAGACATATCATCATGTTCTTCAACACTTTTCCAACACATATACATGGCCAAGATTCATACACTACTTAATACACTACTACTTGACGAAATAAAATTTCAAGTCAATCACACACATATACTAGTCAATCACACGCTTTATACACTAAGATTTTTCAAACTGGGAAACAAAGACTTTTAACACTTTCACTCTAACTGTAAGTGTGATCAATATTTCCAATAACAAGGGTCTCTGAAACAGATCCATTTTCAGTACCATTTTGGGCAGGAACAGCACCCTTATGCACGATCAAACCATCAATATGGACAATATCATTACTACCAACAACAAATTTCCCAACTTCTCAAATCAACAATACCAAAGTTTACTACAATCAAACAATACCAAATTGATAACTAAGTCCTTCTACACCAATAAATCTCACCATAAGCATCAATCTCACCATCAAGCCTCAACCAATCTCAACATGAACATATACATGAAAACATGCTTACCTACACCATACTCATACACTATCAACTTCCATGTCCCAATGTAAACTTACCTAGCCCAAAACCAAACAACACCAAACAACTCATCATCAAACCAAACTCACCACATAACCTTGCTCCAATCAATTTCAACTTTCAACTTTCATCAAAAAATACACATTTTGGAAACATGGTTCATGATGTTCATGATGTTCAATCAAAAGAAAGAATAAAAATAAAGGCTCTAAGAGAGTGCTAGAACACTAAGTGTAGCATATAGAACTTAATCAAAATGAAATCAAAACTTAACAAAATAAAAATAAAAAATTGTAAAAGAAAGAAATGGATGGGCATACCTGTTGTTTTGTTGCTGTGGTGCTGCTGAGGAGTGCTGCTGCTGGCCGGAGGTGACACCCGAAGTTCGCCGGAGGAGATTGTGGTTGCCGGAGGAGAAGGTGCAAAGAGGAGGGGGCAGGTTTCAATCGGAACGGAGGGGGTATGTTTCAATTGGATTAGGGTGGTGACCGGAGGAGGGGAGGGGCGGGTGGTTGAAGGAGGGGGCGGCTTCCGGAGAACTATCGCAGCTTTTTCATTTTTTGAGAAAGGGAGGTTGTACAGAATGGAAATGAAGAAGGAGAAGAGGCTGCCCGATTTTGTTTAGGTTGAACGTTTAATGGGACAACACGGCTTTTTTGGGACGACATTGTCGTCCCATTAAAGTATTAAAATTATATAAAATTATTAAAAATCATATAAGATTATTAAATTATATGGGACATTTAATGGGACGACACATGCTTTTATGGGACGACATGTCGTCCCATTAAAACCAAAAAAAAGTTTTGGCGGCCAAATTTTCCCCCCAAAATTTCATAAAAATTTTGATTTTTTTGTTTAAAGGGACGACAATGTCAAATAAACTTTAATAAAAAATATATTTTTATGAACTATAATATTACATTTTTTCGATTAAAACCCTTAATATTATATTCAAATCGATCGCTCGATAACGAACCCCAAAATTCAAATCGATCGTTCAATAACGAACCCCGACTCTTAACTCATTCGCTCGATAACGATCGATCGAGCCATAGTCGATACTACTATCACAATGATCGATAACGATAACGATGAAACTCATTCGCTCGATAACGAACTCTTACATTCAAATCGATTGCTCAATAACGAACCCCGAGATTCAAATTGATCGCTCGATAACGAACCACGACTGTTAACTCATTTGCTCGATAACGATCAATTGAACCATAGTAGATAGTACTATCACAATGATCGATACGAACCCCGAGATTCAAATCAATCTCTTAATAATGATCCTCGACTCTTAACTCCTTCGCTCGATAACGATCGATCGAGCCATAGTAGATAGTACTATCAGAATGATCGATAAAGATCTAACTCATTCGCTCGATAACGAACCCCGAGATTCAAATCGATCTCTTAATAACGATCCCCGACTCTTAACTCATTCGCTCGATAACGAACCCTTAGATTCAAATTTATTGCTCGATAACAAACCCCGAGATTCAAATCGATCGCTCGATAACGAACCACGGCTGTTAACTCATCCGCTCGATAACGATCGATTGAGCCATAGTAGATAGTACTATCACAATGAACGATAACGATCTAACTCACTCGCTCGATAACGAACCCCGAGATTCAAATCGATCTCTTAATAACGATCCCTGACTCTTAACTCCTTCACTCGATAACGATACATCGAGACATAGTAGATAGTACTATCGCAATGATCGATAACGATGTAACTCATTCACTCGATAACGAACCCTTAGATTCAAATCGATCGCTCGATAACGAACCCCAAAAGTCAAATAGATCATTCAATAACAAACCCCGACTCTTAACTCCTTCGCTCGATAACGATCGATCAAGCCATAGTAGATACTACTATCACAATGATCGATAACGATAACGATCTAACTCATTCGCTCGATAACGAACCCTTAGATTCAAATCAATTGCTCGATAACGAACCCCGAGATTCAAATCGATCGCTCGATAACGAACCATGACTGTTAACTCATTCACTCGATAACAATCGATTGAGCCATAGTAGATAGTACTATCACATTGATCGATAACGATCTAACTCATTCGCTCGATAACGAACCCCGAGATTCAAATCGATCTCTTAATAACGATCTCCGACTCTTAACTCCTTCGCTCGATAACGATCAATCAAGACATAGTAGATAGTACTATCACAATGATCGATAACGATGTAACTCATTTGCTCGATAACGAACCCCGAGATTCAAATCGATCTCTCCTTACCGATAACGATCCAACTCATTCGCTCGATAACGAACTGACGATCTATAGTAGATAGTTCAATCAGAATGATTTACAAAGAAAGATATCGGCTTGAATCACTTAATCGATATCGGATCTCAGGATTGAGATCAATCGCTCATTAACGAACCCCGAGATTCAAATGAATCCCTCGATAACGAACTGACAATCGATAGTAGAGAGTATTATCAGAATCACTTGTATTATCGTTCGATAAATAAAGGAATTTTTATAAAAAATTATGAATTTTATATTTTAACGCAATGTTTATTAGAATATGTATATTAAAAAAATTGTTTTTATTTAAAGGGACGACGTTGTCGTCCCTTACAACATTTTTTTATAAAAAACTGAATCTTATTTATTAACACAACGTTTTATATTAAAAAATTAATTAATTACCTCTAACGGGACGACATTTGTCGTCCCTACAAACCCAAATTTTTATAATTTCTGTTATATAACATATTATTTTCTAAAAATGTTTAATGGGACGACAATGTCGTCCCTTTAAACGAGAAGTTTATAATAGGAGTGAATCGTATTTATTAACACAACGTTTTATATTATAAAAAAATTATTCTCTTTAAAGGGACGACAATTGTCGTCCCTAAAAACCCAAATTTTATAATTTCTTTTATATTAACACAACGTATTATAACATATTGTTTAATGGGACGACAATGTCGTCCCTTTAAATAATCCTGTCCATTTGGAAATCCAAGCTGGCGCGGTGGGATCAATATTTTATTTATTGGGACGACATTGTCGTCCCTTTAAAGTTTTCCTCCAAAAAATCAAAACTTTATCCTGAAACTTCAGAAGGGTATGCCTGATGCCAGTAATTAACTTGGATCTGTGCGAACCGAGCCCCCACGGAAGTAAATGGAGTACTGGAGGGCTCACCCCTCCAGCAGTATAAACAATACAACAAAACAAAACAAAACTTAACAGAGCTCATGGATACACAAGAGCACATAACTTTACAAAATTACCCGAGCTTGAGTATAGAGATCGGTCTCATATGCATACATAAGCGTGCAATATTTAAATCAGACCTGCACGTCGGGCAGGACGCCCCTTAACGCATTTTACTTTGGTACAAATTAATCCGAGCGTGAAGCTCGGCGGATATACAGTCTAAACAAGTATGCCATCCAAAAGTCAAGACTAATAAATGGGATACTAGGGGGCATACCCTCTCCGACAATATAACAAAAACAAAACAAAACATAACAAATTTCAACAAACAAGAACGAACGCATAAAACTCAAAAAACAAACAAAATCCAGAAGGTCGTCCAGCTTGTAATAAACCTTCTTAGGAAGGTCATCCAACACACGAGAAGGATATTGAATCCTCGCCTCGTCAAATCCCTAGGTATACCCATGGTTTAAGACAGGGATCAGTAGCACATTCAAGGCCTCAGCGAAATCCGCCGAAACCTTACTCCTGGATAGCCTCGGCGCACCAAACTGGAATCATGGCCTCCAGTTCGGCCATCCTTGCTTGGAGGTCGGAAACCCCCTTCTCCTTCATCTTCTTCTCCTCAGCAAGCTCGCTTGCCAAGGAGTTGAGCTCGCAAAGCCTTCATCTCCGTATCCCTGAGCGAGGAAATAACATCTTTAATTTCCACTCTTGCCTTAGTCTCTCACCTGCTTGCCATAGACCCGGCTCGTCGGGATAAAGATACCTCACTAGCTCATACAACTTTGTTTGGAGCTCGGACACGACCTGCTCCATATGTTTTGTCTCCGCACCCAACTGGTCCGACACGGACTTCGGCTCCGCCCCTTTGACCAAACACTGATCCTGGAAAGCCTTTATCTCCATGTATCCGAGCTCGACGGCGCCTCCGAGCTCCTCTCGGGTGTGTCTCGACTCGGAAATCTTCTTCTTGTTGACGTTAGACTCCTCAGAGGCTTTCCCCAACCTTCTGGAAACCTCCAGACCAACTAAGGTCCCCTATATAAGCAAAAATAAAAAGGATAAATCCTAAGTCTGCAGGATAGACTCGAACTGAGCTTCGTAGGACAAACGCAACAAAGTTTGTCGGACAAAGCTCATTAGGTCCCCAAGTCGGACTCGAACCAAAGTCCACGGGTCGGACTCACTTGAACTCCACAGATCAGACTCAATGAGTTGGTAAACTGATCTCTTTAAGTCTGCAAGTCGGACTTAACTGAATTCGGTGTCTGTCAGACAAACTAGAGCAAAAACATGACAAAACATTTAGTATGCCATCCAAAACTACAAGTTAATTCATGGCATACTGGGGGGCAGGATACCTCTACCATTATCAAGTACTTAAAGAAGTGCTCGGAATAAAGTTAAGGCTGAAAACTTAACAAAATACTCCTTCTGTTGTCAAACTATACGGATTACAATTTCATTTGAAACAGAATTTCAAAGAAAAAAACTACAAGTCCACAAGCCTTCTGACCTAAGAACCGGGGGCTAGACTCCACGGTGGCTCGGAAGAAACAAGAGCCGCAGTAAGAACAGCTGCAGCATGGCAGGAGTACTCGGACACAGTCCACTCCCTCCGGTAGTCCTTCAGACGGTTGTCATAAACCGCATCCTCACCCAGGCTTATAGAGAGCCTTGCTAGGAAAGTTGTCCACGAAAAAGTCGGCGACCTGACCCTTGGCATCATCCACGCCTAAAGAATATCCGTTGCTCAGGACCGGCGTAAGCAACAGCTTCAAAGCCTGAGTAAACTCCTCTGAAGCCTCATATTCGTGGATGGCCTTAGCAACCTGAGCTGGAATAGTAGCTTCCAGCTCGACCTTCCTAGCAAACTTCTCTTATGACTTAAGCTCAGCCTCTAGAGCCTGAAATTGCTTCTGGAGGGCCTTAATCTCCTTATCTTTGGACTCAACAGAGCCTGGTCTGCCGCAGGTCGGCACCCTCTGCCTTATCCACCCCCAAAGCGTAGACATGGTCAGGCCGACCTTGCATCAGGTCGGCAATCTTCTTCAAATCTCCAGTAAACTTTCCCATCCCGGGGAAAATGCCCTGATCAATTCAGGTCCCCTGCAAGTAAGAAACACTATCAAAGCAAAATACTCGAGCAAGAAAAGCAAGCTTGTGTGTTCCATGGCCTCGAAGCCATCATCATCTAGCTCCACATCAGTCAACCAGAGATCGGCTCCTGCTCCACAGTTCAAACTCAATAAAATCTGTGGGATAGGCAACTGAGCTTTGCATGCCCGACTCTGGCTCGGCATCATATTTAAAGCTCGCCCCCGAGCGAATCTTCTCAAAATTGCGTCCTTACGTGCTTAAAACCGGTCTGTACCTGAGCACAACACTGGTGCACTACGCTATACGAGCCTTATGTTATTTCAGTAGATCGCTCTGCAACACTTCGACCAACTGTGTATCAAGTCGTTACAACTTTGCACCATGTCTTTCACTGGATCCGAACCTAGCCTATACGTAAGACTAGGAGCAGGTAGGCCCCTCGGCCCAGTTAGTCCGCCCAGTAATAGGCCGGACCAAGCCAAGCACGATCAAGCCCGTCTTGCACCATCACGATTCCCCATAAGCCCTGGGGGATCGACCCGCTCGCCCCTTCCATTCGCCATCCTTTAACGCAAACAAAGCCAACACAATTAGGAAACAAAGTTCGTAAGCAACGCTCTCAAGCCTCAAAGCTCTCGACTCACCAAAGGCTCTCGTTTCGCCAGCTCTTCAGCTCGGCACTCTAAGACCAATCTCAGTTCAGCAGCGTCCTAGTTTGCCAGCTCGTCTAACAGCCTGGTGACAGCCAACTCAAGGCCCTATAAATAACCGCACACCCTTGACGAAAAGGGGCTCTCATTTTCGAAGAACTACGCAAATTGGGCTTGATCCCTTACAAGTTAAAGATACGTAGGCAGCCTTATACGGCTCGGCTCATAATCTCAAACACAACTTTTTCTTCATCCTTGGGTTTGAGCGCCACCGCGCAACCACCATAGTGGGCTAAAATGCAATCGTAGCAGAACTCCGCCAGATTGGCAGAATAAGCTGCGTATAAACTCTTCAAGTCCAGCGAAACGTGGCCGAGCAACCTTAAGCAGATCCGAACTGACCCCAAGGGCTCAGCTGGATCTGGGGGGCTTATGACGATGCCAGAAACTGACCTTACCCACGTGTCGACTCCACACCAATACAATAATAAATAATGATAGAGAAAAGCCTTCATCAAGGGCCAAAACCCCAAGTACTCGAGCTACAGAGCTCGGTCGCCACCCTCCGACCTCTCCAGGTCGGCATGTACTTGTGATCAAACCTACCCGACTCTATAGGTCGGCTCAAGTCCCTCTCAGACCTACCATTCTACACACAAGATTCCGAGCTCTTGATAGCTCGGCTGTTCTCCCCGACCTTTGTAGGTCGGTTCAACCAATCCGGCTCGGGCCACCTAAGTCGGCCAAAGTCAGCCCCTAATCATATCTCCCACGAGTGTGATAATCAGATAAATATGGGAAGAATCCCTCATATTTAATACTCTAATCCTGACATTCAAGTATACACGCAATTATCTCCAAAAATTAAGGAGATTAAATCGTAGTTATCATTTTCCTTAGGGAACACGCCAATCCAAGCCCAATAAGGACAAGGCCCATGCCGCCTTAGGGCATAACTCCTCTCTATATAAACCATACCTAAGGAACTACGAAGACTTGATTCCAATCTCCGCATTGGATACGTAGGCAGCTTGAGAAATAACATCTCAAGTGCAGTCTAAACCATCCCAATTCTCCCCCTCTCTTTCATCGTTCTTTGTGTTTCTGGAGCACCCTTAGGTTATCACCAAGGGAAGAACCCTAGGAGTTTACCCCGACGATTTTCAGATCGTCACCGCTCTTCCCAGTTCTAGTTAGGATATACATGTTGTTGTTCAGAGAGGCAATGAAGAGTATAAGAACTCTGCTCGCTTTCATGCTGAGTTGGATATGTTATGGAGTCTGATTTTAAATTACGTCCATACAAAGTTGTACATGAGGCTCGATCCATATGGCCTGTACAGTACCCCAACTAATTGCAAATTGATGTCGTTTTATGATCTAGGTGCTGGGTCGGACTATTGAATCGTCTGAAGGAGTTTGAGTCCGGTGTTGATATTGATCCTATGTATGATCTAGAACTCTTATCCTCTGAGCTAAATGACGATGAGGCTTAGTGTTTTATTTTTCTATAGCTTTCGCACTTGTATTTTTGACTTAACAATGAGAAACTATTTTTTTTTATGTTTGTTTCTTTGTGATATATCAAATTATAACTTAGCTGAATACAATCTCTATGCCCCTGTACCAGCCCCCGAGTATACCTCTATCGAGCTGCTGAGCTAGTAAAAAGTATACTGAATGGAGGGTTTAAAAAATGTTAGCCCTCCCGGGCATAATTCTATAGAGTTGTTGAGGTTGTGACAAGTATACTAAATAGAGAGTTTAAAAAAACATTAGCCCTCTCGATTTTACTTCTACCGAGATGCCGAGGTCGTGAGGAAGTATACTGAATGGAGAGTTTACAAAATAATAACTCTCGAGTATACTTTTATCGAGCTTCCCAGGTCGTGAGAATTATACTGAATGGAGAGTTTATTATTGTGTTGAGAATTTTTTTTCCTCTTTTTCGCAATGCTTTGCAATCTGTTTGGCTCATATGATCGCGTGTAAGTCGCTTAATACTAGCAAGAGGACTAGGTCAATCGTAGTATAGCAAGGGCGAATCAAGATCAATCCCACAAAGACAATGCAACTTAAGCGTAAACAATTCTAATCTACTTAAGAATACATACAGACGGTCATTGACCAACAATGAACATAAAAGAAACGTAGTATTCCTTCCCCATCCCTTATATCTACTAACTTGGTTTAGTTAATCCTTATGTTTACTTCCCCACATAATTTCCTTAAACTAATCGAGCTTTTAATTCAGTTTTAGCTACGGGTACAATTCCTAACCCTATCTACTCCGACCATGGTAGTAGATAATCTATACGCCAGCTACCCTTTTAATTGGTCCGTAATAACTCATACGCATGAAGAACTAGAATTGCCGGTAATGAACGCTAACTCATACCGCTAACCCGCCTAGGCAGCTATCGACACTGATTAGCACGTTCCTAAGGTCCATCAAGACAATGTCCTAATTAACACCTCACTATCAATACTCCATGTTATATAATTTACGAATTACGAATACTAGATTGGCCAGACCTATTACTCGTTTTAATTATTTCTGTCAAACAGCGTAGCTGACGTTGAATCCCAGATTAAGGTTTCCTAAATTTTGCCTCGGTAAACCGGTATAGACCGCCAATTTACCGGGGGCGGCTTTTCCTATTTCTGGATCTACATTGCTCAATTCAGATTAATAAGTAAATTATGGGGTTGTTAAATATGCAGATCAACTAAAATACGTAAATACAAGCAGATCTACCATATTAAAGACATAAAGGAACGTTCAAAGCTTCATACCTTCAACAATGGAGATCTAGCTTGATCCACTCAAGCTAGAGATGGCAAGGAAGGGAAGGAAACCCGAAAATAAACTCCAAAATCTTAGAAGAACTTTATTGCATCAAAATTGTATAGTGAAATAATAATAATTTTGTAACATAATTGAAACCTATGTAATAATCATTTTATGCGGTCTTATATAAATACATTGGCTGACTTATGACTCTTAGAACCCTAACCGACCTAGTACATGCGGCAGATTCAGTTTTGTGTTCCCCAACACCCTCGGTTTATCGGGCCTAGCCCACTGTAAACCGAGCCTGGCTTTCTTCTCTTCTTTCAGAAGATCTCTTCCTGAACTTACTCCACTTGGCCCAACATTCTTTCCTTTATCCAGATCCGTCCTTAAGTGCTCCAGATTTGATATATCATGTAAAATACATAAAACAAAACAGTACCAAATTTTCTGGATAATAACATAGATGCAGAATTATGAACTTACGAACATGCACTCAGTGTTTGAAATATTTTTCTTCATAATAATGGGCTTATCAACACTCTCTAGAGCAAAATTCGGGGTAAATAAAGGTTAATTTAATGGTGCATTTAGAGCGTTATCATCATATCATGAGTTCTATCATATGTTGCCGACCTGTCATAAGATAGTATTCATATTTTCGGGGTTATCACCCCTTGCCTTAGTCCGGTAAGGTCTTCCCGTCCTACGGGTTTCGTTTATGTGGTAAGTTATTTATCTAAACCTTTGCCTTAATCATGTAAGGTCTTATTCTCTCGCATGATTGATCAAACTAGAGTTACGTCTAGCCTTGTTAGGCAGTTAGTTCGAGACTTGTAGTGTGTGTGAACCGAATCGAATCATGTTTGATTTAATGAATAATTGATAATCTGAGGTCATTTCGTGCACCAACCCACCTCATGTTATCTATTATTGCTTTTTACCAATATAAGTTTGTAAAAATGAGTCACATGACTTACTTGTATTTTGAGAGGCTGAGCTCTACTCGGTTCGATAAAGTAAATGGGGTTGTAATTTTCTCTCGGCTTCAAATAAAGAAGTTTTAATCCCAGTTTGTTTATCGTCGATGGGATTCCTTAAAGATGGTACGATCATCTGTCCAATCTTGAATCTTTGCTCCTTTTCATTCTTTTTACCTCGGATAGACGTAACTGATGAATTCCCATTTGATGGTAGCATTGACTTTTTATAGCAAGTGTTATCCTTTGCACATCTTACTATCGAGTATGTATTAGGCTTGATCATCTCGGTTTACATTAAAAATCATCTGATTCATTATCATTCATTTTCTTGATGTGTGCTTGTTCATTTTTGTTACTTTCAATCCGCAAGATGGATTGTAATGTAAATCAAGTTTACTATGTGGAGTGATGATGATCAAATTTATATCAATTAAAGCATCAACATTACTCCTATTAAAGGCTAAATCCAGTAATTTTAGTTATAAATCATTAGCTATTTCTGTTAATTTCATGTTATGAGGTTCGTGGTTTTTGAATTTGGTGTTTGTAATAATTATCTCCGAAATTGGCAGTGCTTTGTGTGTTTTTGGGTTATTTGTAGTTTACAAAGTATTCCAAGTGTTAAGGAAAAAATATATGGAGCGGAAATGTTGAAAAATCGGACTAGTTTAAGTCCTGGAAGAGTCCAAGCTGAGCACAGCGCGGAATGGGCCAAAACAACCTGGGCCGCGGAGGAAACCCAGTGAGCCGCAGTTGTTTTCGGGCATACGGAGGTTCACGCGATTGCTTGGAGGAAGGAGTAGGTGTAGGGTTTTAGAACTCAATAGATCGGCCGGAAATAACTATAAAAAGGTCGCAGCATCAAAATTTTACAATGGACAAGATTTCATACAATTCTATTTTTCAATAAATAGTTTTCTCTTCGGTTTTATTCAGTTTTTATGAGAGTTCATCATGGATCCATCTGATTTGGCGATTAGAGAGCGAATTGAAGAGTGGGAACGATGCTCGACGTTGAGGGTAATGTCTACTCCGCTTTATAATCTAGATTTGTTGCATTTGGGATGAATTAGATTTATTTCGTACTAGTCATGTTGTCTAGTTGTTAAAGAAATCTCCGATTATGATTAGATCTGAATCCCCGATTATGGTCTAATCTACGTGTCGTAAGCTTGATCAACTCACAACACGTTCTCGTAAATTAACATGAAGGAACCTTGGTGAAGTGTTAATTAAGACATAGTTGATCGGATTGTTTAGGTACTGCCAGCCAGTCTACGGTGGCTACCTAGATGAGGTTAACGGTAACCCCGACATCCCTAGTTCTTAATGCATATGATGTTAAAACGGCCAGCCAATTACAGTGGTAGGTTAGCTGCACATAGGGCTAGATTGTCTAGCAAAGAAGTTTAGCTGAATTAGGGGATTGCACCCGTAGCTATTATTAATAATTATAATTCACAACAAAGAAGATCGATTCATGATTGGGGAGGGTTTAATTACTCATAGTATGGATTACTACCTTTGAGAAAACAAATATAGTAGGATTATCGTAAGATTTTGCGTACCTTACACTTTATTTTCTTGCATTTAATTTGGTCAACGACCACCTCTCTCGTTCATAATCTTAATTTCATTTAGTGTGCTTAAGTTTGAAGAGGTGGTGGCTGATCGGCTGATCCTTCGGAAAGCTATTGGAGTGGGGGAAAGCAGGGCGTGTATTTTACTCCCTCCGTTTTAAAATAAATGTTGCAGTTGTCAAAATATTTTATTCCATTTTATGTGAGGCGTGCAGATCATTCTCAAAGCAACATTTATTGTCTTTTTACTTGTTTTGCCCTTATTTATTACGGTAGGAGGTTACATTAATTATATTCATTGACTCTTTAGTCATTTAACTGTAAAAGTTATGCATCAACTCATATCCTTAATATGCGTGATTTGACAACTAAATCAGATAAATTGATGCGGATAAAGTATTTATTTAAGAATGGAAGCATGATATCTCACAAGAAGAAAATATAAAAAAATAAAAATAAAAGGACATAATTGCCTTGCCACTACAAGTTAATTTTTATTGCCCTGGATAATACCGCTTGCCGGGGTTTGGCACAGCTTAATTTTACTAGAAAGTGGGGAAATACTTGTGTATTATCTCCATAATTGTGGAGACACCGTGTGGTTCAATATGAACCACACAATTTCATTATGTATTTAAATTGTGTTGTTCTGATCGTTTCACCCGTCATTTTACCTCAAAAAACACTCTCCACACAAATATTTCCTGAGAAAGTGATATGAACCACACAGTTTCATTCTGTATTTAAACTGTGTGGTTCTGATCGTTTCATCCGTCATTTCACCTCAAAAAATACTCTTCACACAAGTATTTCCTGAGAAAGTGATGTGTACTTTGTACGATATGTGGAGTTTAAATAAAATATAATTTTGAGTATTTACTACTAGATTCAAAATTTTAAGGAAAATATTATAAATTTTCTTTTCTTTTTCTTATTCATTTAATTTAAGAGGGAAACATACTATTAATTAAATGAAATTAAATAGGCTTTTTTTACGTGCAGTAAAACACTTATAAACTTATGGGATTTTACGTTTCCGCTGGCGAATTTTTTTTAGATCAAATTTACCACATTCATCAAATTGTTCGGTTGTCAATTTTTTTAAGGTTCAAAATTACCACTTTCGGTGGACTATAGCCACAATTTGAAATTACAACATTCAGTGGATCATAATTCACACATACACAATGTGAGACTTGAACTCAGTACCTCTTGGTCGTAGAACTTCCGCTTAACCACTGAGATAAACCTGATTGGTAGTTGTCAACTGGAGTGAGTAGGTAAAAATCACGGTTTTGTTGTGACACGCTTCTTCTTGTAATAATTGGTGACATGATAAGAAATGATGAGTAATAATACGGGCACAACAATTCAGCTTAACCACTGAGGTAGACTTGATTGACGGTTGTCAACTGGAGTGAGTAGGTAAAAATCGCGGCTTTGTTGTGACATGCTACTTCTTGTAATGTAATAATTGGTGACAGGATAAGAAAAATGAGTAATAATACATACACAACAATCAGTCACAACGAGGGACACAACTTTCATCTGCATCATTGATTATGATGGGCCTACATCATGATCATAGTGCGAATAAAAGTTAAAATGTCATTTCGATATAACGATCGTCCGTATAATTACTCAAAAATAATAAAACAATTTATTACTCTCTCCGTCCCAATTTATTTGAGACTTATTACATTCATAGATGTCTCGAAATAAGTCTCATAATTAATATTTAGATTTAAAGTTGCTTCTTAAACGTCTAATATACCCACCTATCAGCATTTATTAATAAATATAAGGACAATATAAAAAAATTGTAATTTTAAATTAGTCATATTTTTAATGACTAGTAAATGTAATAAATGCTGTTCTCTTGAAATTTAAGAGATTCAAAAAGTCTCAAACAAATTGGGACGAAAGGAATATTATCTTCTTTGAATGACTTATGGACACGAATGAACTACAACAGTGACAAAATATATAAGGTCATTAAAAACACCACATTAAAGCTAGTCTCACGAACAGCCTAGAACGGATAGTCTCATGAACAGTAGTCACTTTATACCCAAGAACGGGTTTGGTCTCATGAACAGTAGTCATTAAAAACACCACATTAAATCTACTTGAGGGACCATAACATGATCTAGAGATTACTAATTCAAGTAGATTATGTCCTTCATATCATATAATTAAAGCATCTCCAGAAAAATAACCTAGTTAACTAATACATGAACAAATATAAATGATCTAAATAAAAATAAAAAGAACATAATTACAATTGATAGGATCATCAGAATAAACAGCCAATTAATCTAGTGACTACAAGAACCCATCGATATGTTGATTCGATAAACTTGGTACTTCTTCAATGCTTTCCCCATGTACGCCTCCTAATTGGGGTTCCGTGTCTACCGGCGGCGGATGCCCAAGTTTGAATCGGAGGAGCAATCTTGGCTTATCCTCCTCCTCCTCCTCCTCCTCCTCCTCAACCTGAACCTCAATATTACCTGAAGAATCGCCGCCTTTATTTTTCCTGCCGATGGGCCCTTCATAGTGGCGTCTCATGTGCCCACCAAGTGCTTGACCCGTGGAGAAGAATTTCCCACAAACTTTACAGACGTGGGTTTCGTTTCTTTCATTATCGGTAGATATTGTAGAGACATCGGAGACGGAGACAGCTGTTTCTTCTGTAAAGGAGGCAGTTTGCTTTTTCTGACTGTGTCTTGTCTTAGAGCAGGATCGTTTTGGCGAGTGGGTTTCGCAGTCAGGTGGCATGGCGGCGCCGGCGGCAAACATCAGAAGAATATTTGCCACTTCAAGCTCGACTGGTGAATTGGGGAAATTAGAACGTTTTCTTTTTCTGGCCCATTCAACTTCAACACGATCCTTCTTCATGTGCGCAGCAGATGAACTGGAATCTTCAGAATGACCCATATGTGTTGAGGGTTTTTGTGTGTGGGGTGATTTGATGGGGAGAGAAAGAGAAAAACACTGTATTTTTTGATGCAGCTATACGATGAAAAGAAACCCTACGTTTTTTTTATTATAAAATATAAAAAAATTTAAAAGACACTGGTTTCTTGGGCAAGGTTCTTAAATTATATATACCGAGGGTAAATCCTACCCTAGCTAGCTAAAGTGATCTCCAAGTATGTGTATTAGTTGTAATTAATTGTGATACGGTGTAGTAATTAAATTGATTAAAATATGGCTTTCTTATACCCGTAATACTAACTGCCATTGAAATCTTTTGACTTACTAGTAAAGGCAAATCTTTGATGGAACTTTTACAAATGTTACACTTATACAATTGATGATGTCATCATGTGATACGTGATGTTACATGTTTGTATCGCTCATATGATACAATATGATACACTTTGTATCATGTATGTAACATGTTTAATGGGATATTGACCGGATCATTTGTTGATTAATAAATACACTACTTGCAAAGATTGAAGAAGTTAGTGGACGTAAAGTCTCACGTTTATAAAGTAATTTCATGCTCATTCCAATATAAATTTGAGACATAAATGTTTTGTCAATTCGGGTCTTTTTTAGGCTAAACGAGAACAACGATCTAAGCAGTTGATCGTACCATGAATGACTTATTTAGCGCTACCAGACCTGAGGACTGTGGGCTTTACAGTGGAGGTCATTCAACCTTGTCTATTCATGCTAAAACCCCATTTGCGGAGAAGAAGGGTGGTAATTCCACGCTATTTTTTTGACCTTTTGATCTTTAATTTGTTCTTTTGAACATTTGTAAAGCTGATAGCTTTGATCTTCTACTGAGATCATTTTTCTGATTCTATTCTTTGTAATCTGAATTTTTGAGTTGTAAAGATTGAGTGAGTCAATCTGCTGACTGTAAAAGTACGTAGAGGGATCTCTTACAAGTGTTGAAGGAATATCCTGCAACCTCATTCAAGTTACCAGTGAATTGAAAGAGATATAAATCAAGTTGGGTTTTTCAATCAAGAACTGCAAAAGTGAATTCTAAGTGTGTCGGGTTCTGAGCAGAAGTTGGTTTGAGATTTAAGTTGATTAATTAAGTTTGCTACCTTGGTCTGAATCGGCTTGTCTTAGAAGAGGTTCTGAGTTGTAATTGTCCGCGTGCTTTTATGTGTTGATTAACATCAACACTTAGGTAAATATCAATCCCACTAAAAGGAGGTTCAAATTCAAGGGTAACTTTGGTAGAGAATGGAGGGTTATTTCACAACTCTATATCTGGAATATCTATAAATCTCTGAGTTCGATCACTACATTCTACAATTACTTACCATGTATACTTGATTGCTAATTGGTGTTATACTTTGCATGTTTGATCATCTATCAGCAAAACCAATCTGAACTCATAACTTGTAATATATCTATTACTTTGATGGTTGATTAAGTCTTGAATTTGAGCTAAACAAAAAATTGTTAAGTATTTTAGCTGATTAACGGTGTCCTACTTGTGTTGATATGAATTGCATGGTGCTTAACTTATTCTATGGTATGCACAACAACTTGAATGTCTCACTCTTGTGCTTCATCATCGTCACCCAAGTCATCATTGAATAGTCATCTGTGAATGACACAAAATACATGTGACCACCCAATGAATCCACCTTTGAAAGCCCTCATCAATTAGATTGAATGTAATTAAGTGATGACTTTGTGTTGTGTACCCCTTTTGATAACTTGCCCATATGAAGCTTCCCTAACACACAGTGCCCACAAAAGTCCAGATGATAGACCTTACATCCCTAAGAAGATCATTCTAAGAAAAGAACATGGATCCCCTTTTCACCCATATGACTGATCGCGTGTAAGTCACTAACGTCGATATTACTAACAAGAATACTAGGTCCATCGTAGTATAGTAAATGTGAGTCAAGGTCGATCCCACAGAGACAATGCAACTTTGAGTATAAACGATCCTATTCTTAATTAAGAAGACACATATAGTGGTCATTGACCAACAATAAACAGAAAAGAAACGTGGTATTCCTCCCCTTCTTCCCTCCGATCTACTAACTTGGATTAGTTAGTCCTTACGTTTACTTCCCCACATAATTTCCTTAAATTGATCGAGCGAGCTTTTAATTTAGTTTTAAGCTACAGGTGCAATCCCTAACCCAATCTACTCCGACCATGGTAGTAGATAATCTATACGCTAGTTACCCTCCTTAATTGGTCCGTAATTGCCGGTATCGAACGCTAACTCATACCGCTAACCCGCCTAGACAGCTGTCGACACTGATCAGCACGTTCCTAGGGTCTATCAAGACAATGTCCTAACTAACACTTCACTATCAGTACTTCATGTTAGTTACAGATAATACGACTACTACTATTCCGATTTACGAATTATGAATACTAGATTGGCCAGACCTATTACTAGTTTTAATTATTTCTGTCTATCAACGTAGCTGACGTGAATCCCAAATTAAGTTTCCTAAATTTTGCCTCGGTAAACCGGTATAGACCGCCGGTTTACCGGGGGCGGCTTTTCTTAATTCTGGATCTACATTGCTCAATTTCGATTAATCTAAGTAAATTATGGGGTCGTTAAACATGCAGATTAACTAAAACACGTAAATACAAACAGATCTACCATATTGAAGACAAAAAGGAACGTTCAAAGCTTCATACATTCAACAATGGATATCGCTTGACCTACTCAAGCTAGAGATGGTGAGGAAGGGAAAGAAACCAGAAAATAACTCCCCAAAAGCTTAGGAAAACTTTATTTCATCAAATTGTATAATGTATATAATAATAAAAAATAGAATATAATTGAGTGCTTATACAATAATCAGTATATGCGGCTTTATATAGATACAACAGCCGACTTATGACTCATAGAAACCTTAACCGACCTAGTCTATGCGGCAGAATCGATTTTGTTGTACTTATTTTTAAGTTTTAGTGATGAGTGACAGACTAGCTGTTATAGAGCAAAGGCAAAAAGATGTCTAGATCAAATGTATAGGCTTATTAGAGTTTGATCTTGTATAGGTTTGATCAAACAAGCACTGTAAAAGGTCAGCTGACATTCATCAGTAGACCTGTCTATATCAGTAGGGTACCTAAGTCAGTAGACTAGTTTAGGAACCTCTTTGAAGACCAAGGCGAAATGGGTTCAAACTCAGTTATTGAAGGCTAAGGGATCAAACTTAGTATTTAAAGTCAATGATATGGAATCAGAATTTAGGGAAATCTGTGATGACCTAAACTGATTACATATACATTATGTACAAGGTCTAAGTTCCATAAGTTAAATGAAGATTCGAACTTGGTTATCTAACTTAATAATAAAAAGTTAGATATAAGAGAAGTCGGCTGAAGTGTTTTTATAAACACAGCAACCTTGGAACAGCTGACTGATATGCATTTCAGCAGACTTACAATCACAGGAACCTACTGATATATATTTTGGATTATTCAAAGGTTACATTGGAAAAATACAAGGATAAGGACAGATAACAACCTCTGATTTTATCAAATAAATCAATGGTTAAGATTAAATGGACGTTGGAAAGAAACAGAGCTTTCTCCAATAGTTACAAGTCAAAGGGTGGATGATGAAAAGCATCAAAAGCATTCGACGATTATCGATTTATGAACAATGATGAAAGCAAGTCAAATGGGACAAATCAAACGGCTATGTTTGAATTTCAAACATAAGTCACAAGGATTCCTACCTATAAATAGAGGACTCCTAATTCGAGATACAAGTGATGAAAATTAAGGATCTATCTTGAGCTATCGATTTCAATCTATCAAACACCTGTGACCTCTTGAACATAAAGCTACCGATCCAAAGAAACTTCTTCAAGTGTAATCGCTTTCAAGCTACATCAAGTTTACACACTTGAAGACCTCAAGCTGCTGATCATATCATCCTGATCAAGCTGCTGAAAGCTAAACCACTTACTTGATTTAAACTTTCTTTTATAAGAAATCTACTGAAGACAGTGAAGCATCTTTGGGTGTCAATGAATGTTGTTTGTGGTGGAGCTGGTGAAGAGGCAATCCTACCCTTCAAGGACCAGTGGAAGACTTTGGAGCAGCAATCCTACCTGTTCCAAGTGTTCAGTTTGTGAAGCCATAGTTATTGGTGAAGGACAAGCAACTTAAGGATTTTTGTAACTGCTACCTCAAGAATCTCTAGTGAATTACCTCCAACATCATATGAGAAGAGTGGACTGACAGGATTACACCACCTGGAACCACTATAAAAATTGCCTACTTACTTTATGCATTTACTTTCTGCACTTAGTATATTTCACACATCAACCTACTGAACTAGCAACTGAATCACACACATACACTACTGAGTATCTAATACTTGGTATTATATTTTAACAACAAGTAATAAGGCTTAATTTAAATATATTCATTTGCAACAAATTCAAGAAAGTCAATAGTCAAGCCAGACTCTCGAGCTATCGCCACTCTTGAAGTTCTTTGAGTTTGTTAACTCCAAAATTTTTAAGTGTTAAGTTTATTCACCCCCACCCCTCTAAACTTAACCAACGCCTTTTCAAGGACCAACAATTGGTATCGGAGCGGTGTACGCTGCAAGTAATCCTACTTGTTGTGCATGTGAAAATACTTTGAAAACTTTTTCAAGTTTCGATTTTCAAAGCTTTGCATCATGGATAAAACCAAAGATGCTAGAACAATGTTGATGTGTTCTTTAGATCGTTTTGATGAGTATAAACGTCGTATGCAAGGCTTATCTAGCTGCAACACATGATGAAATGATGGATGTCTTGATGATGGACCACTGGAAATCACAAAAGCCATAACTGTGGATAATGAAACTCAGTACATTCTAAAGCCAAAAAGAGAATGGACTGCTGAAGATAGAAAAAGAGCAAACCTCAAAAATATTATCATAAACAGAACCTTGGATAGCAATATGTACATGAAGGTGAAAGATTGCAAGACTGCAAAAGAACTTTGGGACAAGTTGCAATTAATCTGTGAAGGCACTGATGCTATCAAGAAGAATAAGATCAGTGTGGCAAAGAAGAAGTTTCAGGAGTTCAAAATGAAACCAAATGAAACTATTGAACAAATGGAGTCAAGATTCAATGCAATCATTGATGAACTCACCCTACTGAGTGTGAAGTACTCACAAGAAGAAATCAATTCAAAAATCTTGGAAGCATTACCTGCAAAAGAAGTTTGGAAGATGAAGGTGGCTGCCATAGAAGAAATGAGAAGTCTACATGAAGAGGACACCTTCAAATTGTTTTCAGATCTCAAGACATATGAATTCAGTAAGAAACTTGTACCTGAGACAGAAAAAGAAGAACCAAAAACTACTGCATTGGCTGCTGCACATCAAGAAGAAACATCAGGAGCTCAAGATGATCTATTGGATGAGATGCAAGAGCAAATTGCCCTACTGAGCAAGAAAATCAGAATGATGAAAACTGGAAAGGGTTCTCCTAGGAATTTCACAAAGAAATTTAGTGAAAAGAAGAAGGAGGATTCCAAGAAAGACAATGATTACTTGTGCTATCAATGCAAGAAACCAGGACACTTCAAACCAGACTGTCCTGAACTAAAACTGAAAAAGGAACCTGATTATCTTTGCTTCAATTGCAAGTAGCCTGGACATTTCAGACCTGATTGTCCAGACCTACTGAAGAGCAAAAGCCAACAAAGAAGATCTGGAAAAGAAAGCTATGGTTGCTGAAGATGAATCGAGGATATGAAGTTGAATCGAAAAGAAGGAAATGAATCGATGATCTCGCACTTGTTCTTGATGAGATGATTATGCTTTAATGGCAAATATGGATGAAACGAGGGAGGTATACAATTCTGTCTATTAACACTCCTGCTTTGGAAGTGATTGTGAATCAACTTGTGGTTCAAATCCAAAAAATTCTGACAATGAAGAAACTTTGGATGTCATCCTTAATCAACGGAGGATAATACAATCAGGTTATGAGATTGTGAAGGCTGAAAAAGAAGCTCTTCAAGCAGAAGTTGAAAGATTAAAAGCTGAATTAAGAATTCTCAAAGGAAAGGAAAAAAAAAAGTTGAACAGAATCAGCATAAGTCTGCTGTATATTCAGTAGCTGCTGAATCTGCTGAACAATCTTGTTCCTCCACTGCATTCAAATCTGGAAAGCCTTATGGTGATAGAACATGCCTTGGATTTGGAACTCAACAATCTAATAAGAGTGGATCAAGTAAGGTTACTGAACCTAGTACCATAATTGGTCCTAAGTTTGTGCCTACACAAGATCCAACTCCCAAAAAGTTCTTTGAGGCGATAAAGCCTCTCGAGAAGACTTCAAGGAAGCAAAATCGAAGTCAAAAGGTCAACAAACACCTAACAAAAGAATAAATCCAAAATAGGATTGTTGTACCTTCTAGACTTCTTGATAGCGCATGACACACAAGCACCAAGTCTGCTTGGACCACAAAAGAGTAAAAATCGAAATATTCCAAGGATAAGAATCCCAAACCTAAAAATGTCAATTATTCAAGGGATACTTATCTCAGGGGGAAAGGTAGACTGTTCCCTACTGATGATGATTGGAATATTCCTGCCCCCACTACTAGAAACAACAGATATAACCATACTGCTGGGTAAAACCTCAAGAATGGAATCGACAAAGGACTCAAAGAGAGGGACTTATATAAGACCTCAAAGAGAGACCTCAGTGAACTCCATATTACAGTATGTTCCTAACAGACAAACAAACCTATGGTTATCCTAGTGCTTCTAACAAAATAAAATCACTCCAAACAAAGACTATATACCAAAAGGCCGAAAGCATATATGTGAGTCCTACACAACCAAATGTTAAACCTTATGGATGTGTGGAATACATGTATGAACAAAAGTATGATACCTTTCAAAGAAGACCTTATGGAAATTTGCCAAGGGTCATGCTTGCCACTGACCACTATGGACCCAAACAGTTTTGGGTACCTAAAATGCATTAACTTTGTTTTGTAGGGTGTCTGGTACTTTGACAGTGGATGTTCTAGACATATGACAAAGAATAAGCACTGATTGTCAAACTATGTGACAAAGGATGGTCCAATAGTGAATTTTGGCAACAAGAACACACCAGGATACACAAGAGGATATGGCAGACTTGTGAGAAATGGATTAACAATCAGGAATGTTGCATATGTGGAAGGACTGGACTACAATCTACTGAGCACTGGACAATTTTGTGACATGGTTTACAAGGTCACTTTTGACAAGGGCACCTGCATTGTCATTAATGAAAGAGGTGATCAAGTTGTGTTGGCTGGAAGAAGACAACAAAACATGTATATTGTGGATTGGTCTACCGCTGTTCCAGAAACTTGCCTGATTGTGCATACCAAGTCAGAACTTAATTGGTTATGGCATAAGAAGTTGAATCATCTAAATTTTGATGATATCAAACAGTTGGTGAAGAAGAAACTGGTGATTGGTCTACCTGAGATCACATTAAGAAAGGATGCTATATGTGATGCCTGTCAGCATGGTAAACAGACAAAATCAAGCTTCAAATCAAAGACTATGAAATCAACAAAAAGAGTTTTGGAGCTGATGCATATTGATCTATTTGGACCAGTAACACCAACAAGTGTAACAGGAAAGAAGTACACCTTAGTAGTTGTGGATGATTATCCAAGATACACTTGGGTAGTATTCATTAACAAGAAAAGTGAAACACTTCAAAAGATGCCTGAACTTTTGAAGAGATTGCAAAATGAGAAAAGTTTGTGATGAGTGAAGATCATATCGATATAAAGTCTTTGAATTCCTCAAAAAATTATAAGAGAATATTGTGAGCAAAATGGTGTATTACATCAACTTGTCTTGCTTTCTTTGTACACCTCAAAGAAAATAGGGTTCTTTGAAAGAAGAAACAGAACTTTAAAGGAAGCGGGAAGAACTATGATTTGTGAAGCATTATTGCACTGAAAGATATATTTTGAAAGCGATTAATACAGCATGCTATACACAAAATAGAATCTCAGTGAACAAGAAGCTGCTAAAGACACCTTATGAAATTTGGAATGGAAGAAAACCTAATATATCTTACTTTCATCCATTTGGAAGCAAATGTTTTATTCTAAATCATAAGGAACAATTGAAGACCTTCCAACCTAAATCATATGAAGGAGTCTTCTTGGGATATTCTTACATCGAAGAAAGCATTGAGTCTTGAATAAAGGACAACTGAAACATGAAGAAACAATACATGTTGTATTTGATGAACCTAAGTTCACTGGAATGAAAGATGAAGATTCAGAACCTGCTGAGAATCAACAAGTCACTGATCCAGAATATGTTGATGTTTTGGAAAGATTTAATGACTTAAAGGTTTCGACGACTCGCCCCTCTTGAACACCTGCGATAACACTCATCGATGCAACAACTGAAGCAGTTCAAGGATCTTCTGAACCCCTTGCTGAAGCAACAGCAGACCCTATTGAAGATGATGTTCCAGAGAATCAATCTAACCAAAATCCACAATGGTTAAGGGATCATCCTGCTGAGCAAGTTATTGGCAACATACAGCAAGGTGTAAGGACTAGAAGACAATTATAAGCAATGTTTACATGTTTTCTATCTCAAATGGAACCTAAAGTTGTTGAAGAAGCAATATCAGATCCAGATTGGATAATTGCTATGCAAGAAGAATTGAATGAATTTGAAAGAAATCAAGTTTGGACACTAGTGGAAAGGCCTAATCATGTAAATATAATTGGTACAAAATGGGTATACAGAAACAAATTGGATGAATCTAGTACCATTGTGAGGAATAAGGCCAGACTAGTAGCAAAAGGCTATTCTCAAGCAGAAGGAATAGATTTTGATAAAACATATGCCCCTATTGCAAGATTGGAAGTTATAAGATTATTCTTGGCACATGCTGCTTATAAGAACTTCAAAGTATATCAGATGGACGTCAAAAGTTCATTTTTGAATGGCATTCTGGAAGAGAAGGTCTATGTTCAGCAACCTCCTGGCTTTGAAATTAAAGATCAAGAAAATAAAGTGTACAGACTCAATAAAGCACTTTATGGTTTGAAACAAGCACCAAGAGCATGGTATGAGACCTTATCTCAATTCTTAGTGGACAATGGTTTTACCAAAGGTACCATTGAAAAGACTCTTTTCAGAATCAATAGAGGAAACAGCACCCTGCTGGTACAGATTTATGTTGATGACATAATATTTGGTTCTGGAAATGAATTGTTATGTGAGAAGTTTACTAATCTCATGAAAAGTAAATTCTAAATGAGTATGATAGGAGAAATGAACTACATTTTGGGTTTGCAAGTCAAACAAATGAAAGATGGGATCTTCATTCATCAAACCAAGTACACCAAGGAGCTGCTGAAGAAGTTTGGTATGGAAAACAACACCAAAGTATCAACTCCTATGAGTGCAAACATTAGATTGGATGAAGACAAAGAAGGCAAAGATTTGATCAGACTTTATACAAAAGGATGATAGACAGTCTGATGTACCTTACTGCCAGCAGACCTGATATATCCTTTGTTGTAGGTGTTTGTGCAAGATTTCAATCAAAACCTAAGGAAAGTCATTTAGCTGCAGTCAAAAGAATTCTCAAGTATCTAAAAGAAACTTTGGATGTAGGAATTTGGTATTCAAAAGATGGAACCTTCAAGGTTATTTCTTACTCAGATTCGATTATCTTTGGATGCAAGATTGATAGGAAAAGCACCACAGAACTCGATTGTTAATGGGAAATAGACTTGGTTTCTGGTTTAGCAAGAAATTAATTCAATATCAACTTCCACTCTTTGAAAGTAATATATTCTTTCTTTGGAAGGCTCTTTGTGCACAAATACTTTGGTTAAGACAACGATTAAGGGATTATGGAATTGAAGAAAGAGAAATCTCCTATAATGTGTGACAACACAAGTGCAATTGCAATCATAGAAAATCCTGTTTTGCACTCAAGAACCAAACATATTGATGTGAGACATCATTTTATAAGAGATCATGTTGAAAAGAAAGATGTGGTGGTTCGTTACATCCCTACTGAAGATCAACTTGTTGATATCTTCACAAAACCATTGGACAGTGAAAGATTTGCTAAGTTAAGGACAGAACTTGGAATTATAAAAGTTGACTAATACACCTATGATCAGCAGTGTACTGGAATTCACCAAGGGGATTAGTCTTTGCTATGTTGGATGAGCTCACTTAGCAAATTAGTCATTGGTATCAACAATTCCATGTACTTATTTATGTTTGGACAATTGAGTAAATGAAGTTGCCAAGGGGATTGGTCTTTGTCATGTTGGGTGAGCTCACTTGACAGATCAGTCATTGGTATTAAACTTCATCTTATATTATCGATTGGACAAAACAAGAAGAATTGAAGATCAATCGTGAGTGACTTTGTCGTGAATTCACCGAGACATTATGTCAAAGAAGAGTCTTTGAGCCAAACTCTTCGATGGCAAAGTCTCTTTGAAGCATACGCTTCTGATCAAACTTTAATAAAGTCAAAAAGCAAAATAGCGGGATATTTATCTTATCTTTATAACCGCAGTTACACGATCTGACGGTTACAACTCTTTATGGATAAGTTATGGGCCACGTGTCAAGATCTCATTATTCAAATTTAATCATGGTTAATGCTACAAGATTACGATCCGACGAGCTTCAACCACTACTCTCTGTTATATATACAGACCTATACACAGAAGATAGTTACAACTCTCACATTGCCATTCTCTGCAAATACTTTGTGTGAACACAGATTTGAAAGCTTTCTTCTTCATCTTTCTCTTTTATAATGGCAAACAAGGATAATGTTCATATTGGAACTAGTCAAAGTGTGAGAAGATATGTTACTGACTGTCACTCTACTGAGTTAGCTATTAACATCGGAAGAAGAATCAGACGGATTGTTGGGTTGGAAAATGTTATCAACAGAAGGCTGGAAAGAATCTCATATATCAACGTGTTGGAATTCTGCAAGAACATAGTTATACATGAAGCTAGAGAGGCCTTCACTTCAACGGTTGATGGTAGAGAGATTGAAATCTCTTCAGACCTACTGAGAGAGGTTTTTCACTTTGGACCTGGAAATAATGCCCCTACCAATCCAGAAGCCATGAATTTGCCAAGAATGAAGTTTATGGATGCAATAAAGACAAATGAGAAGATATCTTCATCACTAGGCATTAATGTGAAGCACATTGGATATGAATATGATATGCTGAGCAAATTAATTGCCAAAACCATTTTGGGATTCATTGGGAGTCTAGATACACTGTCTGGACCTAAAATAGACCTGCTGATCATCATCTACAGAAGTATGAAGTTTGATTGGGCTGGATTCTTTATACATTACATGAAGAAGGTGTTTACTGAGGATAGAGATGGTGTAAGGAAGTCCAAAACCAAGCCCCTAGGTCTACGGATTCAGACCTTGTTGAATCATTTTTAGATACCTGATGTTACATCAGAGAAGATTAACAAATCCAGATATAAGCCAGAAGTTGCTACTCCTATTCCTGGATTAGATGATGAGGAAGATGTAGATGATGAGGCTACAGAAAGTGATAATGATGGTGGAGATGATGGTGCTGGTGGTGAGTAGGTTAAGCAAGTTGCTAAGTCTGCTGCACCTAAGAAGACTGTTGAGAAGAGAAAGGCTGCTGACACAAGAAAGATCACAGAGATGTTAAAGCCTAGGAAGACAAGGAAGCAAGCAATGAGAGAGACAAATTGAGTCTACTTGAGGTCCAATTGAAATTGAAGTTATTGACCTGTTTGTGAGTTGCAAAGAAGAAGTCTATCACGATATCTTGAAAGAGCAAATGTAAGGCGGATAGTAGAAAGAGGAAAGTCTGCTGAAGTTGAATCAGAGCAACTTTCCAAGAGAATGAAAGAAATAGCAAAGAAAAAGAAGCATGGAAAAGGCAAGGAATTGAGAGTCCTTGAAGAACAAAGGGAAGGAGAAGAACAAGAGGCTATTGAGGTTGAACCCTTAAAGATTGTTATGCCTACTGAGGGTGGAGAGGTTGTTATTGAGCAACCTGTTGAACCTACTGAAGAACCACAGCAGACTACTGAGTCTGCACCTGCTGTGGAAGTTGATACATTGGTACAAGACCCAGCTAGTTCTGCAATAGTTCAGGGGGAAGAAAAACCTGTTGCTGACCCTGCTGATGAGCATGTAAGTCAGGGGGAAGCAAGTGTGGAGCAGATGGAGGTGGTAGGTACAAATGTACAACCTGAAGAACCTACTGACCTAGAAGCATCTGTTGAAGAAACTTTAAATTTGCTTGTTGAGACCTTTGGAGGTCAGCAAGGTGCACAAACAGCTCCTAGAAAGCCAACCATGCCCTTTGAAAAGAAAGAGAAGAAAAAGAAGGAAGGGTATGTTGATCCTAAGCTTCTGCTGGTTGCTAACTACTTTCAATGGAAGTTTGGATATTACAAGAAACAGAAATCAGCAGCTGAGCCTATGACAGACTTTGAGGAGTGGGCTTTTGAGAAGTTAGGAGTTGATTGATACTTCCTCGTTGGAAATGAGATTGATGGATCTCATTGATGAGCAAAAGAAAGAAGAGGGTATCAAGTTCAGAGATCCTAGAGATGGATCAGATAGTGATGATTCATCATCATCTGACTCTGGTGATGATCATCCTCTCGGTCGGAGAAGTCGAGTGGGGTTTGCTTTGTTAAATGAACCAAGAGTAGAACAGTCCACTGAAGCTAGCAAGTCTGCTGAGGGCCAGCAGACTGGTCAAATGGATGAGGATCTAGAAGATCTCACCATAGATGATTTGGAAGCCCAAATCAATGAAGGAATAAACCTTGGAGGAAACAGGCTGGTTGGTGTATCAGATACTTTCTTTGTTGAAGAATCTGCTGAACATACTGAAAATCACCAGACTGTAAATTTGGATGAGGAGAAGGTTGCTGATCGATCATAGTGAACTTGATATCAGTTCTGAGGATTCAACTCAATATCAAGAATGGATTGATACTTATGACACTCTATCCAAGACTGCCAATATTCTATGAAGTATTGCTGATGTTAGGGACTTTCAAAAGGAAAATATGGCTGAATTCCCTGCAATTCTTGTACAGAGAGTGTGGATCATCGAGAAACAAACAAAGGTAGCACGAGAGATTGGACATGGTGATGGGATTTGAGGATCACCATTATTTCTTGAGGAGGTTCAGGATGCTGAGGTTCAAACCGCACCTGAACAAAGGTTGGAACTGGTGGTACAGGTTGCTGAGGATCAGACAACACCTGGACAAAGGTTAGAACCTGTAGTTGTTGAAGAACAGGCTGCTGTAGTGGAGCCTACTGGAGAAAAGATCACTGAGGGCAAGGATAGTCAGCAGACTGTTGTTGTTGATGAGGATGAACATCTGTTGGACTATGATTACAGTGATGAGGAGTTTCAAGTGCCTGAGGAAGAAGATATACATGATGAACCACAACAGGCATTTGTACCTATTTTTTAGGAGCCTGCCCTAGATCCAGTTCTAGAAGAGTTTCAAGGACCTAACCCTGCTGGAAGGGATATGAGCTGGGCCATGGTTGTCAGTAGACAAAGGGCATAATATAATGTAGAGGAGCCTACTGATGAAGTTGCTGGACATATGGCTGGAGGAATGGCTGGTAGAGTACCAGCACAGATTGTGGATGAGTTGAAGGCTGTCAGAAGTGACATTACAAGGCTAAGAACTCAACTGGACAAGCAAGAGCAGAGATTTGAAGATTTGATGAATCTAGTGGAGAATAAAGGGAGAACCACTGAAACTGTTGCTTCCAATATTACCTCCACTCAGTATGCTCTTGCTGACCTTGCTCTAGATGTAAATGGAATTAGACAAGGTAATACACTGAAGGAGAAGTTTCTGAAAGACCAATTTGAATCTATTCACCAGAAACTAGATAAACTTGCTGAGGCACCTAAGCCTGTTGAGGCTGAGCCTGCTGGAACACTTCACCCTGCTGGATTGGATCCTAAATTCACTTAGAGGATCAATCTACTGAAGCAAACAATGCAAGAGAGGATCACTGCAGTTGATACTAGAATAAAGATAATGGAGGGTCAACTGAATAATCTAGTGATCACACAAGAGAGTGTTCATTGCCTGGTGTCCCGTTTTGTTGATGATGTCAATAAGGGGGAAGAGAGCCAAACAGCAGTAGCAAAAGAGGCTGCTAGAATTTTTGCACAGAAGAGATGGGAAGCTGACACCAATACATATAGAGAACCTGCACCTGGCAGACTTCCACTGACTGATGATCTTTTCAAGGAGTATAAGAGGCTTTACTACAACAAGAGAAGACCTTATCATGACAAGGGCTTCCATGAAGGACTCAATTCCTTCTTGGGGCTTAAGTTTTGGGAAGCCAGAATCAAAGCTCTTAGACCTTCACACAGAGGTGGAAGAGGTGGTAGAGGTGGTAGAGGTGGAAGGAGTCTACATACTACATCAACTAAAGATTCACTGCATGAATTCAAGGAATTATACATGCGTTTAGGCTTCAGAGTACATCAGATCAATCTTACTCTACCTGAAGCATGGAAATGGTGGAAAGAAGTGAATCCCCACATTGATTTTTCTCTTATTGAAAATGAATGGATGAGACAAATGGTTAGAGAAATAAGAGAATATCAAGAACAGCAAGAAAAGGAGAGGCAAGAAAGAGAAAGAAGAAACTAGATCAGCATACTTACACCTGCATTTTATTTTTGCTGAATCTAGCTTGTAATACATTTGAACAAACTAATTATAATGAGAAATGACTATATTTGTTCTATTTTTGCTTTTACTCTTTTTGCTTTGCTGTAAGGAGGGTATTGGCATCATCACCAAAAAGAGGGAAATTGTTGGACTTATTTTTAAGTTTTAGTGATGAATGTCAGACTAGATGTTATAGAGCAAAGGCAAAAAGATGTCTAGATCAAATGTATAGGCTTATTAGAGTTTGATCTTTTATAGGTTTGATCAAACAAGCACTGTAAAAGGTCAGCTGACTTTCATCAGCAGACCTGTCTATATCAGTAGGGTACTTGAGTCAGTAGACTAGTTTAAGAACCTGCTGAAGACTGAAGGCTGAGGGTTCAAACTCAGTTATTGAAGGCTAAGGTATCAACCTTAGTATTTAAAGTCAAGGATATGGAATCAGAATTTAGGGAAGTCTGTGATGACCTAAACTGACTACATATACCTTGTGTACAAGGTCTAAGTTCCACAAGTTAAATGAAGATTGGAAGTTGGTTATGATTAAAATGGTGTAATCTAACTTAATAATAAAAAGTTAGATATAAGAGAAGTCACCAAGAAGTTTTTTATAAACACAAAGAACCTTGGAACAAATTGATGATATGCATTTCAATGAGACTTACAATCACAGGAACCTGCTGATATATATTTCAGATTATTCAAAGGTTACATTGGAAAAATACAAGGATAACGACAGATAACAACCTCTGATTTTATCAAACAAATGGTTAAGATTAAATGGACGTTGGAAAGAAACAGAGCTTTATCCAATGGTTACAAGTCAAAGGGTGGACAGACTGAAAACTGTCAAAAAGCATTCTGACAGTGTCAATACAATGAACAGTGACAGAAAGCAAGTCAAATGGGACAAATCTGAAACGGCTATGTTTGAATTTCAAACATAAGTCACAAGAATTTCTACCTATAAATAGAGGACTCCTAATTCAGATACAAGTGATGAAAATTAAGGATCTATCTTGAGCTATCAGATTTCAATCTATCAAACACCCAGCTGACCCTACTGAACATAAAGCTACTGATCCAGTAAACTTCTTCAAGTGTAATCTGCTTTCAAGCTACATCAAGTTTACACACTTGAAGACCTCAAGCTGCTGATCATATCATCCTGATCAAGCTGCTGAAAGCTGAATCACTTACTTGATTTAAACTTTCTTTTATAAGAAATCAGTTGAAGCCAGTGAAGCATCTTTGGGTGTCAAGGATTGTTGTTTGTGGTGGAGCTGGTGAAGAGGAAATCCTACTCTTCAAGGACCAGTGGAAGACTTTGGAGCAGCAATCCTACATGTTCCAAGTGTTCAGTTTGTGAAGCCATAGTAATTGGTGAAGGACAAGCAACTTGGGGATTTTTGTAACTGCTAACTCAAGAATCTCTAGTGAATTACCTCCAACATCACAGCAGAAGAGTGGACTGACAGGATTACACCACCTGGAACCACTATAAAAATTGCCTACTTACTTTCTGCATTTACTTTCTACACTTAGTATATTTAACACATCAACCTACTGAACTAGCAACTAAATCACACACATACACTACTGAGTATCTAATACTTGGTATCATATTTTAACAACAAGTAATAAGGCTTAATTTAAATATATTCCGTTGCAACAAATTCAGTAAAGTCAATAGTCGTGACTCATCGAGCTATCGCGACTTCTTTGAAGTTCTTTGAGTAATTTAACTCCAAAAGTTTTAAGTGTTAAGTTTATTCACCCCCCCCCTAAACTTAACCAAAGCCTTTTCAAGGGACCAACAGATTTCGTGTTCCACAAGGCTCTCGGTTTACCGGACCTAGCCCACGGTAAACCGGGATCACTTTTCTTCCTTTTCTTCAGCAGATCTCTTCTTGGACTTCTTTTACTTGGCCCAACATGCTTCCTTTGATCCAGATCCGTTCTCCAATGCTCTGAATTTGGTACATCCTATAAAACACATAAAACGAGGCCAAACAGTACCAAATCTTCAGGAAAATAACACTAATGCAGAATTACGAACCTAGGAACACGCATATAGCATTTAACACATATTCCATACAATAACGAGCCTATCCATCCTCTCTTGAGCATAGTCCGGGGTGAATAAATATATAATTAATGGTACTATTTACAGCGTTATCAATGACTCGGTCTCATATGCCACAGCTTAGTCAGCTGTGACTGGCGAACCTCAGCAGACCCAGACACAACAGACCTTTTGTAGAATATACAAGGTCCCCCTTTTGACTTCCCTGAGAGCCACCGCTGAACCTTTGTACATCACCCTTGAAATTGAACCCCTTGATGTCTAATAGACTAAGAGATACCAAATTTTTGGTCATCTGTGGAACATATCTTACTTCCTTCAGTGTGCAAAATCTATTATCCATAGTCCTCAGTTGCACTTAGCCAATCCCCAACTACCTTGCAGACCTTGCTATTGGGTAGAGAAATATGCATTCCATCTATTTGCTCATAGCTTGAGAACCACTCCGTGTGTGGACAAATATGATAGGATGCTCCAGAGTCCAGAATCCACACATCCTGATGACACTCTAAATGGTACCAATATTTATACCTATATGCACCCCGAATTCTGCTCAAGAGAGGATAGATAGGCTCGTTATTGCTTAGAATATATGTTAAATGCTATGTGGGTGTTTCTGGGATCGTAATTCTGCATCTATGCTATTTTCCCGATGTTTTGGTACTATTTTGTCTCGTTTTGTGTATTTTATAGGATGTACCGAAACTGAAGCATTGGAGAACAGGCCTGGACTAAAAGGAATGCATTGGGCTGAGTGATTGAAGTCCAAGAAGAAGCCTGCTGAAGAAAAAGAAGAATAGAAGGCCCGGTAACCCGAGGGTTAGGCCCGGTAAACCGGCGTCTTGTGGAACACGAAATTCATTCTACCGCATTGTCTACGTCGGTTAGGGTTTTAGAGAGTCTTAAGTCGGCTATTGTATCTATATAAAGCCGCATATACTGAAAGCTTACACACAATTCATATGATTCATACATCTTGAATATCTTTTGAATACATTACAATTATTATTATGCAATAAAGTTTTCTTGAGCTTTGGAGAGTTGCTTTTGGTATCCTCCCTTCTTCCGCCATCTCTATCTTGAGTAGATCGAGCTAGATCTCCATTGTTGAAAGTATGAAGCTTTGAACGTTCCTTTATTGTCTTCAATATGGTAGATATGTTCGTATTTATGTATTTTACTTAATCTGCATGTTTAACAACCCTATAATTTACTTATTTTAATCGTACTGAGCAATGTAGATCCAGAAATTAGGAAAAAGCCGCCCCCGGTAAACCGGCGGTCTATACCGGTTTACCGAGGCATGTTTTAGAAAACCTAAACTGGGATTCACTACAGCTACGTTGATCGACAGGAATAATTAAAACGAGTAATAGGTCTAGCCAATCTAATATTCGTAATTCATAAATTAACATGAAGGACCGCAAGTGAAGTGTTAATTAGGACATAGTCTTGATGGACCCTATGAACGTGCTGGTCAGTGTCGACAGCTGTCAAGGCGGGTTAGCAGTATGAGGTAACTCTCAATATTGGTAGTTCTAGTTCTTTATGCGTATGGGCTATTACTGACCAATTAAGGAGGGTAGCTTGTGTATAGATTGTCTACTTCCATTGTCGGAGTAGATAGGAGTAGGAATAGCACCCGTAGCTGATAAATATGATAAAACCCTCACGATTAATTTAAGGAAATTATGTGGGGAAGTAAACATAACGATTAACTAATCCAAGTTAGTAGATCAGTGAGGAGAGGGAGAGGTATACCATGTTTGTTTTATTTCACGTTATTGTTGGTCAATGACCGCCTATATGTCGCTTCTTAATTAGGTTAGAATCGTTTATATGTATAAGTTGCATTGTCTTTGTGGGATCGACCTTGACTCGCATTTACTATACTGCGATATACATAGTATTCTTGCTAGTAATATCGACGTTAGTGACTTACACGCGATCAAGATTTTTGGTGTCATTGCCGAGGACAATGGCCAATTTATAAATATAAACATTTAATTCTAATTAAGAAGTCGTTTTTTATTTTATTTTATTTTATTTTGAGTCTTGAGTCGTTCTGTATCAATCCTGCACATGTTAAATGATGGGAGTCAACTTTACGTGATTCCGGTGCATTTTCTACCCCCGTTTACCACACTTTTAGCACGTTTCTTGGTGTTTCTAGACCGTTTTTGGGGTAATATCATGATTTTATAGCACGGGGAGTAAATCCGTCGCTTTGATGGTTTACTACCTCTTTTCAGTGATATTAACCCCATTCCGAGCACTTTTACCCTCCGGAATCGTTTGTGTGTCTTGTTCGTTCATGAAATTGTAGGGTCTAGGTGTCACGAGAACCCGGAAGGCGAGGATTTTTTATGAGAAGTATGATCAAGGTGCAAAAATGAACCTAGGAAGAAGAAAAATGAAAAAAGGGGAGAAGTGTTAGTATCTCAACCCCATGTTCTGCTCAAAGACAGAATTTGACCTATGATGGAGGCATTTTCTGGTCTATCGTGGTTTTACTGCAGCCAGAAAACTGCATCATCTTAAACGCGCGTTTCAACTCTCAAACCGGCGTTTCAAACTGCTAATTTTGGACAGAGAGTACATGAAGCGAAACGCGGATTTGGGGACCTCCAAACTGGCGTTTGGAGTCATTTTTCTACATATTTTTGCCCCTATAAATACCCCCTTCCATCGAATTTCACTTATATATTCTCCCCTCTCTTTGCTAACCCTAGCCCCTCTTTTGCTCGATTTTTGTAGTAGTATAAAACACTTTCTCTTAGCTTAGATTAGCTTAAATATAGTTAGATTCTACTCTTTCCAAGCTCAAATCTCAATTCCAAACTCAAAGACTCCACCTTTTAATTACTTCTCTATTTTGTACTTTTGGATCTCAAACTTGGATTTCTTGATTTTATGGTATATTTCTTCTCTCCCTTACCTCCTATGGCTTTTATTTACTATTTTATGCATGTTTTAATTAGTTTAATGAGTAGCTAATTCATTAACATAGTCGAATCATGTGAAATTTGGTGAAATCACCCTTTGGGTGATGAAATTGGGAGTGGGTAGTGCTTTTTATTGTTGTATCTTACATGTTTCACGTCTTAGAACTTGTTTTAACATATTTGGGCTAGATTAGCTACCTAGGTCATAATCGCACACATCAACCTTATATGAGTTGTTCTGCGGGAAGATGTGGGATAAGAGGTTCTAGGATCACGGAGTAGACCCGGCTTAGTTGTTAAGCCCGGGCCCAAAGTGAGGTTACTCGTTTTAACGTTTAAGCGGCTCTAGTCCGTATCATGTCTTGTTAGTGAAGCTTCTAAAGGGAAGGGTAGTTAACATGGCATAGGGTGTTAAAGGAGAGTTGTTCAGATCTTAGCACCAGAATTAGGAGCACGCACCCATGAGATCGTTTGCAAGAGTTCGTTTGTTTTAATGCACACTCCCGGTTTTGTCTATCCTTAGGGTTGAAACTAGCTAGATGGATCATGGTTCGGCTATGTCCCTCTCCATTAGTTAAACTTCGTTACTAATCGCTTTAATGTCGTTGTAGTTGTATAAACCTTTTCAACCATCGATTTTCCTAGACTAAGTTTGAAGTTTGATTTGGTATTCACAACCATATTCCTTTGGGTTCGACCTCGTAATCCTGTAGCTATTCTAGCAATTGACCCGGTACACTACCGGTTAGAGAGTTAGTTTGCCCACGGTTTCGAGTCTTTATAAATTGTTTTTGTTGGGTGAATTTTAGCTCAATCATTAAACTGTCAGAATTAGAAAATTCAGGGCCGGTATCCCGAAGGTAACCTCCAAGTTACCGAGACCTAGAAAATCAATTTAAAGCGCCTCTGTTATTCTCGTGTTATTCTCTGTTGATTTTAGTTAGGAGGTCCGCGACAGTTGGGATCAAACCCAGTTGAAGCGGAAGTTGCTAACCTTTTCTTTGTTTTATTTTGTCTTTTTGCAGATTGATCAGAACACTTCAGAAATTTGATCGATTCAGAGTTGAAAAAGCACACACAAGTCGAACAATATGCCAAGAACAATCTTGAACATCACACCAATTTCCATGTATCCCGGAATTGAAGCACGAGAGCATTACGAAGCGGTAAATCAACGGTTGGAAAAAGAGGAGAAAGCGATCAAGCAAGAGCCTGAAGATGACCTTAAGGAGTATAGCACATATCGTCCAGGTGAGTTTTCTTGCGAATTAATTGATATATCATCTTCAGATTACAATTCTGACGATCATGAAAAGGATCCGGACATGATGTTTTCTGAGCCTGAGGATTACCCAGACTCAGACACCGTGGTGAAGTTAGGAGACCTTGGCACGTTCAGACTCCAAATTTCTGTTAATGGAGTATCTGTAGGATTAGGTCTCTGTGACTCTGACTCGAGTTGCAATATTCTTCCATTTTCCCTCTGTCAAAAGATCAAACTTCCGGTTGTGATGAATCAAACCAGAACCATGACCTTCGTAGATAGAACCAGAGATATGCCTGCTGGTTTGCTTAAGAAATGCATAATTAAGGCAGGAGGATTCACGTATCCTATCGACTTTACGGTCATAGACGTACCTGAAGATCCTAGTGCCCCAGTTCTTTTAGGACGACCTTTCTTAGCAACGAGCAGGACGGTTATGGATTTTGATAAGGGGGAGATCACTTTAAGAATGAATAATGCTGATGTATCTTTTGGGATCCTAGAACACCTAGAAAACCGACCGGAGAGTTGTAAGATGACATATGCTTCAGGGAAGGTAGAGATCTTGGAGATTGAGCGGCATAAACATAGAGAGGTTGTCATAGAAACCGTTGAGCAGGAGTTTCTGAGATTAATGTGTTAGGAAATCTACGCGGGAACGCAGCGGAATTCAAAAATTTATTTCCTATCGACCCAAGATCGACTTCGTTTAAGCAATAAACAAATAGATAGTAGACGGTGGTTACCTTGGTTGATCTAAAAGATCGACGCTTTGACCGTCTAAGGAGAGTAGTTCTGCATAGAGCCGCCCAAGTGTTCGGCCTCTACCGCTAGTCCACACGAACAGTCCGCCGGAATCCCATCATGGATTGCTATTGAAAAACCCCGGTTGCTAGACCGGCCTTTTTCCCCTCTCTCCAACTCTCTATAGGATGCTCTCTATTTTACACAAGAACTATTAGCTCTTGGAATTATGATGTACAAAAGAGCTTGACACCCACCTCTTATTTATAGTGGTTGGGGCGCCCCTACTAGGTGTGGAGGAGAAGAAAACCTTTTCCCAATAAAATAAGGAAAATATAATTGATTGATTTATCTCATTTATTATAATATCTCATATCAAATAAATCTAGGATATTGTCAATATCTCATATTGAATATTCCCAAGATATTGTCAATATCTAATATTGACTATCTTTATTTTATTACCATAAATCAATTTACACATGTGTATATATCACATATATATTTATTACACATATAAATCTATAAATAAATATCTAGCTAACACAAATGTGCACATGTATATCTTATATACATGTAGCACACGCATGTAACCATATATATTTATATATTAATATCTTATATTAATATATGGTAATCTTATTAATTAAATTGCACAATCCAAGTGTATCTTATACACAAATAAGTTGCGCCACCTTTAGCCATAAATTGGCTTCCGGAATATTCTTTAATTAATATAATTAATATCTTGTATTTAACTTATTCATAATAAATAAATATCACCATATTAATTTACCACTATAACCTTTATAGTCTCGAGATAAACTTTCCTTATTTGGTTATCATCTATAACCACATTTTAATCCGGCTAGATGTTCATATGTGTGTGACCCGATAGGCTTCGAATATGTTGGCCGTAGACACAAAGTGCAAATTACTTAAAATGCCCTTTATGCCTAACGATCACGGGATAGCGTCTAGCAACACACCGTGACCCCGATCATCGGAAGAGTCAAATGCAATGACTACTACCTTTCATGTGAAACAGATTACCGTGTAATTTACAATCCTATCATTTGTAATAATATCCATACGGTTCATACATCGAGTGTCAAACATTAACAACCGTATCTTATAAACCGGATATCAAGTTCTCTCAAGTAACACGCTTTACTCCCACTTTGCAAAGATTCACGAAACGAGACATTCCTTATAAGAAGGCCCTTTCGGATATTTACCCTACCGATAGGTACGCGATTCCCGGACGACCAATCATGTATACTCCGCGATGCTTCATGATCATACCCAATCACTACCGCATGATCGCCCGTGGCTGGGAAACCTCAATAGTGTCAAAGCATGACAATCCACACCGTGATGCCATGAAGACTCCGGTCTTAAGGATAATTACACAACCGCCACATAGTGTGACACTTATCTCGTGTAAGTGGGTCGATCCTAACGTCACGCATTCTCTATACACGCCCCGTGCACCAAGTGTCTATACACTTTGATAGACGAGATCTATCCCCGCCTCTAAAGACGAAGACATCTAATACGTGCTAGTCTGCTTATACTATCAATGCCCTGTTTGATAGTACGTCGACTAGAGACATTTAAGTATCAAACTTATTAAAGTGATTAGAGATCTCATCAACCATAATCGCCTATCATGGTTTCTCTATCACAGTTTAATACTAAGGACGTTATCATATAACAATTCATAATTGGTTCTTTAAAAGAACATATATATGACAACAGAAAAGCCATTTAATATATATGTATAAACATAAAGAAATAGTACAAATGATCCGACCCGGTCGGATCCGGTCCAACCCGATTGGGTTTAGGACACTATTTCAACATAATGCTGAGAGAAAAAGAAGATAAGGACCACGACAAGATGCTCACGGAAGCTAGTCCTTCCGTGTTGCATAGTGAACGTGTCGAGCTAAAGGTGGAAAACGTGCAGTCCTTGAGCTTAAAGTCTAAATCTTGACGCAGAGGCAGACCTAGCACACAAGCTAAAAGAGAGAGGCGGGCTAGGAAGAGAGCTCAAAAAGGTTCCTTAAAAGTGCAAACCTCTAGAGCGAAAGTATGGCAAGTGAAGGCTCCAACCTTTGATTGATCAGAGATCTGAAGAAAGTCGAGCTGGCGACTATAAACTCAGAACTATCTCTTTGAACCCTTAGGTAGTTTAGCATTAAATAAAAGTAGCCAGATGAAGGGAAGAATTTTTTTTCATCCTACCACAAACTTAGGCTTGAAACCGAATGGTTGTGGAAAGGTTTTTTTACTTCGTTGTGGATTCTAGTGAATTAGGTTAGGTTTTTAGTCGGAAATAACAATTGGAGAATAAAAGGGTAGTCAATTTGAGGTCAGAACTGAGCAAAGAGGTAGAGCACAGTGTGCAGAGAAGGTAGATATAAAAATATGGGGAAAAATACCCCCGGTTTCTCGAGGGTAACCTCCGGTTTACCGAGGGTTATTTTCTAGAAAAAAAAGCTTATGTATCAGTTTTTGTACTCATTCAGGATGGGTCCTAAGCGTCAAAGGTCAGCCGTTCGTCCCATTGGATATCAGACAGTGTATGGAGATGTCAATCCGTTAATCGACGGGGTTGCACAATTCCATTCTCTAGCTATTTACGAGTCGTTCCGAGGACATTGGAACGTGAGACTAGTGGCTCGAGAACGGGGGGTAGATTTGGACGACTACAGGACGATATTGCCGGAGGCCCTACAAGAACAAAATTTACTGGACATGACTGAGGCACCGGCAAGATTCAACGCCACGGTGGTAAGAGAGTTTTATGCATATTTTTCGCATAACCCCGGAGCCACATTTGCTATGGTTCACGGTGTCAAGGTTGATTTTTTGATTGAGTGGATCAACGCTCATTTTAGGGTTAGAAATCCACCGGTGGGTCCGGATGAGTACACATCCTCGAGCAACATTGCCGATTTCGAGAGGATGGATATGGTTGTTGATTTCTTGGGGGTGCAATGGAAGCGCAATCCTGCAGGAGCCCCCACCATCTTCCTAGAGAACGATTTATCTTAGGACCAAAAGATGGTCAATCGATTTGTTTGTGCTCGCCTTCTTCCGACGAAGCACACGGTCTCTGTCACCACTTTGAGGGCCGAGTTAATGTTCTATCTAGAGACGGGTGCCCCGATCAACATCGGTCTGTTGATGCATAGCCGTATCCATGAGCTTGCCGCCACTTCTGAACGAGAGCTGCTACCTTACGGGCCGATGATTGACATGTTTGCTCTAGAGGCCGAGGTTAATATGCTTGTAAGTGATGAATGGGAAGACCCTGAGCCACAGCTCAATTCACAGTCAGTTTAGAATGTTCAGAGATGGGTTAGAGCAGAGAGAGAGCGTACTCCGGTGCTTGGAGCACCGAGAACTCAGAGAGCCTTGCTTGAGGAGCACTCGCGAGAGATTGCGAGTCTACATCGCAAGATGGATCGGATTATTTACTTTCTAGGAGTTCCGCCTGCTACCCCGCCACCTAGGACTGCCCCACATCGTAGAGCATCATCTTTAGCCGCCGCCACCTCAAGTTCTGCACCACCTCCTGGTTTTGAGCCAAGAGACGACTGGGAGGGAGATTCCGATGAGGACTAGCTTTTAGTTCTTTTTATTGTTGTTTATCATTTTTCTTGTTTTTATTTTTTTTTCCTTTCCTACTTAGTTGATGTAGCAGAATATAATTTATATAATGATTTTGTCGACTTAAACTGTTTTGGAGTTATTTATTTTCTCTTTTACTGCCGCATTTTTGTTATACAGTTTTTTTTGTCACCACTATTCTTCTTGGTTTTTCTTGAGTTACTTAGCGCAGATTCTTTATGGACTACTTACATGAGCCCGATGAATTATACGACGATCCGATTCTTCTTTGGTTCCGCCCTTAACCGAAGCTAAGTTCCTTTTCGTTTTTCATTTCTCATCTTACACATTGGGGACAATGTTTCGATTAAGTGGGGGGTAGAGAAAAGTCACTTAGCTTTTTAAAATTATATTCTATGAATTGCGTGATTGTCTTGATTCTCTTTGATGCACGATTCACCACTTAGACTTTGATTCTTTTCGACAGAATTTTGAAAAATTATGATATCTTTGATCTTTTCGAGTTAATTGACTTCATCTTTGTTTTACTTTGCACGAGTAAGAGAAAGTGTCCATACAAGTAGTGGCGTATTAAGCGTATATTCTCATTATGAGCCACCATTTTAAGCACGTATAACTCACTTCCCTTAGTGTGTAGTCGATAGCATATTGCTTTGACTAGAGTTGACCCTGGCTTTATCACGAATTATGTTCCACTTACGCTTAGAAAGGCAAAGGAATTTCGGATTCGGTAGTTTATCATGAGTGGGGCCGTGAGGATAGTTAAATCAATGAGAGTTCACCCGCCAAGAAAGAGAAGTGCATTTAAATATATACATCTCTATATTCTCTTTGGCAATATCTTAGTTCGACTACAGGTTGACGTAATGTGAGATTGTCTGCATTTCTAAGCGGTTGTGAAAGTTATTGCACACACACATTCGTTCATGACGTGAATAGTGTTTAATATGTTACTAATGGATATGAGTGGCATGATCTTGATCTTGTCTTAGTAAAGCATAGTTGTTTTTAATTAACTTGTGTATTGATCAGGGGTGTTGTTTTCTTTTCGCCTTTTTGCTCGGGACGATCAAAAGCTAAGTGGGGGGTAGTTGATGACACTCTAAATGGTACCAATATTTATACCTATATTCACCCCGAATTCTGCTCAAAAGAGGATAAATAGGCTCGTTATTTCTTAGAATATATGTTAAATTCTATGTGGGTGTTTCCAGGATCGTAATTCTGCATCTATGCTATTTTCCCGATGTTTTGGTACTGTTTTGTCTCATTTTGTGTATTTTATAGGATGTACCAAACCGGAGCATTGGAGAACGGATCTCGGACTAAAAGGAATTCATTAAATGAGTGATTGAAGTCCAAGAAGAAGTCTCAAGAAGAAAAAAGAAGAATAGAAGGCCGGTAACCCGAGGGTTAGCCCGTAAACCGGCGTCTTATGGAACACGAAATTCATTCTCGCCGCATTTGTCTAAGTCGGTTAGGGTTTTAGAGAGTCTTAAGTTGGCTATTGTATCTATATAAAGCCGCATATACTGAAAGCTTACACACAAATCATATGATTCATACATCTTGAATATCTTTTGAATACATTACAATTATTATTATGCAATAAAGTTTTCTTGAGCTTTGGAGAGTTGCTTTTGGTTTCCTCCCTTCTTCCGCCATCTCTAGCTTGAGTAGATCGAGCTAGATATCCATTATTGAAGGTATGAAGCTTTGCACGTTCCTTTATTGTCTTCAATATGGTAGATCTGTTCATATTTATGTGTTTTACTTAATCTGCATATTTAACAACCCCATAATTTACTTATTTTAATCGTACTGAGCAATATAGATCCAGAAATTAGGAAAATCCGCCCCCAGTAAACCGGCGGTCTATACCGGTTTACCGAGGCATGTTTTAAAAAACCTAAACCGATTCACTACAAACTACGTTGATCGACAGGAATAATTAAAACGAGTAATAGTCCGCCAATCTAGTATAATTCGTAAATTAACTTGAAGGACCGCAAGTGAAGTGCTAATTAGGACATAGTCTTGATGGACCCTATGAACGCGTCTTTGGTCGATTAATCGATACCGCCAAGGCGGGTTAGCGGTATGAGGTAACTCTCAATATCGATGCGATTCTAGTTCTTTATGCGTATGGGCTATTACGGACCAATTAAGGAGGTAGCTTGCGTATAGATTGTCTCACCGCCATTGTCGGAGTAGATAGGAGTAGGAATTGCACCCGTAGTGATAAATATGATAAAACACTCACGATTAATTTAAGGAAATTATGTGGGAAGTAAACATAACAATTAACTAATCCAAGTTAGTAGATCGGTGAGGAGAGGGAGAGGTATACCATGTTTGTTTTATTTCACGTTATTGTTGGTCAATGTCCACCTATATGTCGCTTCTTAATTAGGTTAGAATCGTTTATATGTATAAGTTGCATTGTCTCTGTGGGATCGACCTTGACTCACATTTACTATACTGCGATGTACCTAGTATTCTTGCTAGTAATATCGATGTTAGTGACTTACACGCGATCACATCCCCATGATGTGCTGACTCCCATGCCACCAGAACCATGTCCTCATCCGAGTCATGCTCAGCTGCTACAGCAGTTGTGCCAAAACTGTGCTCATGTTGTTTCTTTGCACTTTGCATTAATTGCAGACATATATGGACTTAGGACCTTTGGACCCTGTCTTTTTGGACTTCTGCTTTCCAGACTGTCCATGCCATTTCTCACTGCTACTGCTGACTACCAAGACAGTTGTCTGACGGTCTGCCCCTGCTGCCTTATGTCTCAGCATCCTGGCATGTAAAGTTGACCTTAAATCCTCCAAATCCACTTATCCTTCTTAACTATAAAGGACTGCACAAAATCAAAGCTGCATCTTCATCCTTTATCTTCACATCAATATTCCTCAAATTCAAAGAATATTGTGTTCAACTCGATCAAGATGATCCTCCACTCGATTCCCTCATGCATCCTCAGCCGAACAACCTCTCGCTTCAACAACAACTTGTTGGTCAACGACTTAGTCATGTATGCTTTTCTAGCTTTGACCGTAACTTGGCGGTGGTCTCTCTTCAAAGAACGCCTGTGATAACATCATCGATAAACACAACATGATAGTTGAATGTGCTTTCTTTCCAGATTAGCGGCTCATCGAATCGCATCCCGTTACGATGAAAGAGTCAACAATCATCGTTGCTTTAACAAGGCTCACATCTTGATCTACCAAAGATCAAACTTTTTCTTCATGTAAATTTGCAAATCTTAATGTTAATTCCCGACATCCTTCTTGCTAAAGAATGCACCTTTGATCACGTAATCCTAGCATCGATCACCGATCCTAGTGAAGATCAATCATGCTTCAACTCGCAACTCCACACACAAAACCTATGCTCTCGATACGGCTTGTTGAAATAGATGTGTGTAGCTTGCTACTCAAGTAAGAACATACACATAAGCAATTCAAACATAAAAGATAATGGCAATGACAAAAGAACAGAAACAAGAAGAACAGAGAGATTTAACGTGGTTTCCAGCGTTGTGCCGACTACTCCACGGACAGAAAATGAGATATTTTATTATGCACATAATTACTAGAAGATTCTCACCATTTACATTGATTACATCAGTCGGTATTTATAGGCAGAAATCCCTAAACTCTAACCGTCATTTGGTTCCTCGTCGCCTAAAATGAAAGTTACGGTGATGGAGTCATTTGAGTGGGGTCCATATACTGGCATTTATGGCAATTCCGGCAGAATCACCGAGTTGCTAGATATGTAACCAAGATTGTATAACTCAGCGGTATTCAAGAGCTCAACGGACTTCACTCCGATAGATGGACTCACCGACACTTCACTCAGCTGACTTCCCATCTGTATACTCTTGATAAGAAGACCATCATCCTCGCTGATTTCCACCGGACGTAGAAATCAAGTCACCTTTGAAACATATAAATGCTAAACAATCCTCCATAATTATCCTCAATTACAAAAAAAAAACGATAATGCTGAAATCATTACCGTATTTATAGAAAATGCAAATCCTTCTTAAATACTACCTCCGTCCCATAAAAAGTGTCATGCAATCTTAAAAAATGAATCATCATATAAAAGTGTCCATTTAAATTTCCAATACATCATTAAATACATTTTTTCCAATCATACCCATATTTTAACATTTAATTTTCCATAATCCTTTCATATTCCAAAACAAGATTTATGATTAGATATATTTGTTATTCATTCTTAAAATACAACATATTAATTATTTCCTTAATCTCCGTTTATTCAATAAAAAGCTGATACAACACATATAACGCTAACACATATAACGAGCCACAACTGAGCCACATACCCCAACTGGGTCGGTTTTCTAAATGGGTTGCATGGCAAACCGCCCGAACCGAAACTTCTGCCATCCTGATCGTGCTCCACAGACCCACTGTGCAGTTTCTAAAGTCTACGTGCTACCTTACAGAGATAAAATTTTCAAATTGTTCAGGAAAACCTTTGAATTAATAAATAATAATAAAAAACCCTGTTACCTTAAAATTCAAATTTAACATCAGCTAAATTTGCAGTTTACTTGGCCAACGATGAACTACAAATAATTTCCTACAAAGTAGGGTTCATACGCCTCAATAAAAGAAAATGGGCAGATAATACATTCATGAATTCAACGAACTAATTAGGTCGAAAGATTCACATCATTGTGGTGATCGGTTTGACTGTTTGTATACATAAAACGAATCACCGAAACCATTAAAATAGATTTTTTTTATTTATTTTACTTTTCTCCTTTTTGGCCGCCGAATGTGGGGAAAGTGGAAGGATTTGGCACACTTTTTACAAGGAGAAAGTGATATGTACTCCATACTGTATGTGGAGTTTAAATAGAATATAATTTTGTGTCCATATATATGGAGACACCGTGTAGTTTAATATGATATGATTGATATCATTCCATATTTAAATCGTGTGTGCTTATAATTGTTTCACCTGTCATTTCATCTCATAATCCTTTTCCACACAAGTATTTCTCATAAGGAGGATAATGCAGGCACAACCCATCCCCCGACATCATCCCCCGAAATTGACATCCTGTGGCTGCAATTTTCTGTTTTTCTTTTTCTTTTAAGCCTCAACTATAAATCAATGGTTTAGATTAAATCTGCGTGTAAATTGTGTGGATATGTATATTATGTGTATGTATCATTTTCCTTCTCATAATTTTGGGTATTTTCTACCAGATTCAAAATTTTAAGGAAAATAGAATTAAATATTCTTTTCTTTTGCTTTTCATTTAAATTAAAATGGAAAATACTATTAATTAAATGAAATTATATAGGGTTTCTTTAAGTGATAATAAAACATTTGTACAAATTACAGAATTTTACAGTTCAGTTGGCAAATTTTTTTAGAAACAAAATTACCAGATTCAAACATTCAAACAGTTCAGTTGTCAAAAAAAATTCAGGTGCAAATGGCCACATTTAATGGACTATAACCCACATGCACAATGTGAGGCTTGAACCCAGGATCTCTTGACCCTGGAGCCTCAGCTTAACAACCGCGGAAAAGCTCATTGGAAGTTAGAGACCGAGTTAACCACTGAGGTAAACTTCATTAGCAGTTGTCAACTGGAGAGGTAAACCTCAATGACGGATGTCAACCGAAGTGAGCAGGTAAAAATCACGGTTTTGTTGTGACATGATAAGAAATAACAAGCACAACAATCAGCTAGAACGAGTTTGTTTCAATCGTTGTGACGGTTATACCAGTGTCATTACTCGGTATTGTGATGCATTTAAGATCTAAAAGTAGATTTAGCGTGGTAGTATAATCTCGGCGTGATGATCAAAACAAAATTTTGGAAATCAATTTTTTTTTTTCTTGCAGAGAAACGAAACAATTATTAACTCAAGAATTCCAACTCAATTGTCAGTGAATATATCCACAGATTACTAATACAAGGTAGATCTTGTCCTTCGTATCATATAATCAAAGCATCGATCTCCAGAAAAATAACCTAATTAACTAATACAAGAACAAATATAAAGTATCTACGATAAAATAAAAAAATAAAAATAACAATACATGATTACAATTGATAGGGATCATCAGAATAAACAGCTAGCAAATTAATCTAGTGAGTAGTGACTACAATTAGAACCCACTGATTTGTTGATTGGATAAACTTGGTACTTCTTCAATGCTTTCTCCATATATGCCTCCTAATTGTGGTTCCGTCTCTACCGCCGCCGGTTGCCCAAGTTTGAAGCGGATGAGCAATCTTGGCTTATCTTCCTCCTCCTCCTCCTCCTCCTCCTCAACCTCGATATTACTTGATAATGAAGAATCGCCGCCCTTGTTTTTCCCGCCGATGGGCCCTTCATAGTGTCGTCTCATGTGCCCACCAAGTGCTTGACCCGAGGAGAAGAATTTTCCACAAACTTTACAGACATGGGTTTCATTTCTTTCATTGTCGGTAGATATTGTAGAGACATCGGAGATGGCTGATTCTAATTCTGTAGGCATAGTTTTCTTTTTCTGACGGTGGTGGGTTGTCTTCTTCTTAGAGGTCCGTTTTGGAGAGTGGGTTTCGCAGTCAAGTGGCATGACGGCGCCGGCAAGCATCAGAAGAATATTTGCAACTTCAAGCTCGACTGGTGAATTGGGGAAATTAGAACGTTTTCTTTTTCTGGCCCATTGATTAACACGATCCTTGTGCGCAGCAGATGAACTGGAATCTTCAGAATGACCCATATGAATTGAGGGTTTTTGTGTGTGGTGATTTGATTGAGAGAGAAAGAGAAAAAACTCTGAATTTTTTTTTGCAAAACTGAGATCGGTAGGGTAAAAGAAACCCTGTGTTTTTTTATTTTATAAAATAATTTTTCTTAAAAGAAACTGGTTTCTTGGGCAGGGTTCTTAAATTATATATAATGAGTGTAAATCCTCCCTTAGCTAGCTAAAGTGATCTTCAAGTATGTGTAATTTATTGGGGATTTTGCGGTGTAGTAAATTGATCTTTTTTTTAGGGTAAATTGATTTAAACTATGGCATTCTGAATGACACTGTACATTAGATTTTTTTTTTATTTTAGGTACTGTACATTAGATCTAATTGCGTACTGCAATTTGGAAAAATTTCAATTTCACCGTGGTTGAAATTCGCTAAAGAATTCAACAAAAAAAAAAAAAAAAAAAAAACGCCATGTTCATACCGATCGTCTACGGATGTCTATGACAAAATTACCAGGGCTTATATTGGTATTACCAGGGCAGCATTTTATAATTTGGATGGCTATGACAAAATTGCCCCCACACTTATTTAATTCTTTTTGTGTTTTATCATATCACCTTCAAATGTTAAAAGAAAAATAGAACGTAAACATTTCTCCACCTCTAGATCTGAAAACTACCTCCCCTTCCTCCCCACAAATCTCATAGTCGGAAAACTCACACCACACCAAATCGTCTGATTCACTGGCTGAACGGGTTGTTGACGGAAACATATATAACCCCTACTCCTTTTCCATATCTTCCAAAATCCCTCCGGCAGCTAGCAATATACCACCAACGCCGGCAGCATTTAACCACAACAACAATTTTGGAACAATTTTGATTATATGACTGACTTTGATTGTAATGGTGATGAAGGTTGAACTGAGAGTAAAGAACTCTATTGTAAGTTGCAGTACATCCATCATTAATTATGTCAATCCATCTCTTTTACATTTGTCAATTTTCTTTGACCCATTCAGATGGGTTGTAATTTCACATGATGCTATAATAAGTACCTGAATTCCATCACCGTTACCTTTTGGGTGAATGTTTGAGCGTTTCCTTACCTGTTTCCTCTTTCTTCGTTTTACTCTTTACTTATTCTGTTCTGTTAAAAGGAATGGATGATATAGCTTTGGGGATGATGGAGACGGGTCTTGAAATTTTTATCCGCAAAGAGAGGGGTAATATTGGTATATGATTTTAACATAAATAATTTGCCCTGCCTGGCTGGCTGCCTCTACCAAAAACGGCTCTGGCCATATTGCCAGCCGTCCAATTTTGGAATTGTCTTTTCACGCTCATCATCCTAGCCTTCTCCATTCAACCTTCTACAAAAATTCTAACAAGCCAGATAGAGTCGTGTTTCACACAACTACAATCGGCGAAATCAACATCATGACAGATTACACACTCCGCTTCATCCATTCCGGTTCCAATTTTCCGGGATGAAAATTTCGACTATTGGTTCATTAAAATGATAACCTACTTTTGTGCTCAAGATTTATGGGATATCGTAAGTAAGGGATTTAGCATCCCGACGACATCTCAAATTTATCTACCGCACAAAAGAAAGAACTCAAGGAGAATCAACAGAAAGATGCTCAAGCATTATTAGCCCTTCATTAAGCTTGATCAAGAATTGTTTTCAAGAATCATGAGTGCAAGACGGGTAAAAGCGATGGAAAAGTTGCAGGAGGAGTTTCAAGGCAATGAAAAGGTACGAGTCTCAAAACTCCATTCATTGAGGAGAAATTTTAGATTTTAAAAATGAAAGAGTTAGAGAATGCTAAAGACTACTACACAAGAGTAGATTCATTAGCAAATCAATTATGGGCGAATGGAGAAGACGTCCCAGAGAAGAAAATTGTGGAAAAATATTAATTACATGTACAGAAAAAATATGATCCAATCATTACAATTGATATCGAGCGGTCAAAAGATTTGGAAAAATTGTCTCGCCTTGAAATTGATGGGTCTTTATAAGCTCATGAACATAGATTGAAAAGGCGCACGAAGGCACAATCAAAAATGCTTTTCAATCTAAGTTCAAAACGCCACACAAAAATCAAAACAAAATGATCGGAGATCAAATGAAGGTTCTAAAAATACAGAGACTCCAAACAAAACATTTTATCCTTGAGGTATATGCAAGAGGAAAATCCATTTGGAGAAATATTGTTGGTTTAAAGGAAAACCACAATGCAAAAATGCAAGAAATTTGGTCACGCCGAGAAGGTATGTCGATCAAAAAGAATCATCAAGCTAACTTTTCAAGAAAAGGACGTCAAGACAATCTCTTCTATGCCTCAGCCGTAGCAACAGAAGAAAAGAAAGATACATGGTATCTTGACAAAGGTTCGCAACAATCACATGACAAAAGATGAATCCATATTTTGCCGCCTTGAAAAATTCAAGACAAATATTAAGATAGAAACGGCGACTTTATGGAGGCTACCGAAAAGGCACTATTGTCATTAACACAAAGCAGGGCAAGCGATACATAAACGAGGTGCTCTTAGTCCCGTATAGATCAAAACCTATTGAGTGTCGGGCAAATGATGGAGAAAGGATACTCGTTGCATTTTGAAGGAGATTCTTGTACAATATATGATAAGAAAGATAAATCCTTCAAATTGCTAAAATAAAAATGAAGGAAAACGATGCTTTCCGATCCAATGGAGTTATGCAAGAGATATAGCAATGAAGGCACAAGTTGATGATTCATGGTTACGGCACGTAAGGCTTGGTCACTTCAATTTCAATGGATTAAGAATACTACATCGTAAAGAACATGACGAAAAGACCTACCCACTATAAAGGCACCTGATCGTGTTTATGAAGGATGCATGCTCGGTAAACAACACCGACAACCATTTCGTCGGGAAAAGCTTGGAGAGCTAAGGAACCATTGAATTGGTGCACATGGACGCTTGTGGCCCAATGCGCACTCCTTCACATGAACAAAATAGGTAGTTCATTCTCTTCATTGATGATTTTACCGAATGACATGGGTTTATTTTATGCGTGAAAGATCACAAGTATATGAAATATTTAAGAAATATAAGGCCTATGTCGAAAAACAAAATGGTCACTACACGAAGACCATGTTAAAGTGATCGAGGCAAAGAATACACATCTAAAGAATTCAACAAGTTCTGTGAAGATGAAGGCGTGGAGCATCAATTGACAGCTTGGATAAGCTCCAACAAAATGGTGTGTCGAACGTAAAATAGAACAGATTATGGAGACAAAGCAGAGATATGCTAATGGAGAAAGGCCTTCCAAAACATTTTGGGCAGAGGTAGTGCATACTGCATCTGCTAAATAGATGTCCAACCAAAGCCGCTCAGACAAAACACCATTCAAGCCTGAGTGGGCGAAAGCCATCGGCAAAGCATCTTAGAGTCTTCGCTCCATCTCATTATGTTCACATTCCAAAAGAGAAAAGGAGCAAACTGGATGAAAAGACAGAGAAATGTATTTTCTTAGGCTATAATACACAATCAAAAGGTTACCGTGTCTATAGCATAAGAACAAGAAAGCTTATTGTCAGTCGAGACGTTGAATTTGATGAGGAAGCAAGCTTTAATTGGGAAACAGAGGAAGTTGAAAGGAAAACTATTAATATGGCACCACTTCTACGAACCAACGGGGAAGACAACCACAACTGTAATCACTACTTCGTGCTATCATTGAAGAAACATCACAAGATGAAGGTTCTTCTCTAGAGACACCACCAAGGAAGACAAAATCTTTGAGTGAGATATACGAGAGATGCAATCTCACCTTGATAGAACCAGGAAGTTATGAAGAAGCTTTCAAAGAAGAAGTTTGGAGGAAAGCAATGGAAGAAGAAATTAAGATGATAAACAAGAATGAAACGTGGGAGCTAGTAAGTCCATCTCCGCACAAAAGAGGTCATCGGTGTTAAGTGGGTCTATAAAACAAAGCTTAATCTCGATGGGTCAATCCAAAAACACAAAGCAAGGCTTGTAGCCAAAGGCTACTCTCAACAGTTTGGAGTGGAATACAATGAGACATTTGCTCTCGTTGCACGATTGATACGATACGTGCATTAATTGCCCTCTCTGCACAAAAAGGATGGAAAATCCATCAACTGGATGTTAAATCAAGATTTCTCAATGGATACCTTGAGGAAGAAATTTACGTGGAGCAAATTCAAGGATTTATCGTGAAAGGAGAAGAAGACAAAGTACTAAAGTTAAAGAAAGCTTTATATCGGGCTCAAGCAAGCCCCACGGGCTTGTATAGCGCGAAATTGATTGTGGTGGCATCGGGTCGGGACCCGCCCCGTGACACACCTTTCCGATCCCGACCGATTCGATTCGGGATTTTATTTTTCTTCCGGACCTGCTCTCGATAAATTCGATCTCGAAAATCGATCCCGGATATTCTGATCCCGGAAGGTCGGGAATGAATTTCTCGAATATATGATCTTAAAATATATTCATGTTTTTATATAAAAATGACGACAATAACTTGATCATAATTCATAGTCATACACCACAATTAAAAGTTAAAACAATAGTTCCTACTTCACACATTACATACTTCACAATGCAAACTTTCAAAGTCATACACCATAATCAAAAGTAAAAACAAAAGTTTATAGTTCATTCACCATAATCAAAACAAAATTACAATAATAGTAATTCAAAGTCAACCACAAGAGTTTGATCAACAATCTTCAGAAATACAATGCACGTTTACAACTCCAATGAGGCGTAGAACCTCAATCGTCCCAACTCCAGGCTCCAGCTTGCAAGTTTGAAAGATATAATGCATTACTACTATCCCCTGGATATGGCCTAGTGGTGAAGGCATGGGTGTATAATGCAGTCAGAAACTTAAGCTTCGAGGCGTAATTCGATTCCCGTAAAGGGGTTGATTTCCAACGATAACACCCTTCAAAGGTAAATGGTTTAATAGAAGCCCATGTTGGAGCTACTTGGTTATTCGATTAACCTCTCCTCACATTCCCCATGGATCGGGGTGAGGACCTTTAATTGTAGGGTTTACTCATTTTTTTATAATGCATTACTACTATATATATATATATATATATATACAAATTGATGATAAAAAGGACAAAACTTGTTCAATGTTAATGAAAAACATCATTGACATAATGACATTTATGTTCACGCCGACAAATTTTCAGCCGAAAGGAAAATACAATGTAAGACTAACAATCTTCAACACCCGATTTGAGATTTCTTGAGTGAATAATTTCAACATTAAAGTTGGGGACCAACATCAAATTAAAATTAAAAATACCGAAAAATAATCTTCAATCCCAATTCGATGAACAATTTGACTTATCTCCTGCAGTAATGAAACACTAAATCCATAAATAGCTAGTAAATCGTGTGAAATCATGAGGGAAAAATGAGATAGAAAATTGAAGACTTGAAGTAAAGAGTCGTATCTGTAAAATCGAGATAAATAATTACCGATCAAGGTGGTTGGAGAAGACACTGATCAAGCGGCGGAATCTGAGCAACAGAGTCAAGGTCGAGCGGGCAAGCGGCAAGTAGTTTTTCTTTAGTTAAGGGTAAAATGTGGGATGAGGGTATTTATATGGGTGGTATTCAGATTATATATATATATATATATATATATATATATATATATATATATATATATATATATATATATATATATATATATATATTAAATAAGTATATTAAAAAATAAAAATACAAATTCGGTCGGATCAATTCGGGTCGGGATTATACGGGTCGGAAATCGGGTCGGGTTGGGAAAAACGGGATTTTTGCCACCCCTAGAATTGATAACTACTTCATCATGCAAGGTTTCAGGAGGAGCAAAAGCGAGCCTACACTTTACATTAAGACACGAGATAAAAATGACAGACTTATTGTTTCCTTATACGTTGATGATCTCATCTTTACAGGAAACAATGAGGACATGATCAAGAGTTTTAGACAAGGCATGATGAAGACGTTCGAAATGACAAACTTGGGATTAATGCACTACTTCATTGGAATCGAGGTAAACCAAAAATAAAATGGGATTTTCATTTCCCAAAAGAAATATACAGATAGTCTTCTTGAAAAGTTCAAAATGAAAGGGTGCAAGAGTGTTGCAACTCCACTTGAAAGCAAAGCACTCAAGGGTGAAGATGGCACGGCAAGGCGGATTGTACGGTCTACTCAAGGCCTCATTGGAAGTTTACTCTATCTAACAACTACAAGACCTCGACATTATGTTTGCAACAAGTTATCTCTCAAGGTTCATGTAATGCCCAAGTCAAGTTCACTTCGGAGCAGCTAAAAGAGTGCTAAGATATATGCAAGGCACAAAGGATTACGGCATTTGGTATGGATCGAGTCCTGACTCAAAATTGATTAGGTACACTGATAGCGATTGGGCAGGATCATCAGATGATAAAAGCACATCTGGCTATGCATTCACCTTGGGCTCAGGAATATTCTCTTGGGCAACAAAAAAGCAAGACACAATAGCACTATCAACAGCAGAAGCAGAATATGTAGAAGCAACATTGACAACATGCCAAGCTATACGGCTCAAACGGATACTGAGGACACTGGGGAGCCTCAAGATGAAGCAACATTGATCTACCGTGATGTTGATTCGGCAATTTCAATGGCGAAAAACCAAGATTTCACAACAAGACTAAGCACATAAGAATCAAGTACCACTTCATCGTGAGAAGTGTGGCCAATAAAGAAATAGAGGTCATGCATTGCGAGGAGTGAAGAACAAGCTTAGCCGACATATTCACAAAAGCACTACCAAGAGACAAGTTCGAGCTATTACGAGAAATGATTGGTGTCACCTAAATGTGTACCAAGGAGGAGTGTTAAGTTGTGCTACACATTTCTAGAAAAATAAAAGAAATTTCTAGAATGTGTTTCTAGTTGTATGTAAGAGACTAGAAAATATTACTACACTCTACTAGAATGGAAGCTACTAGAAATATTGTTACACTCTACTAGAATGGAAGCTACTAGATACATGTAGTTCTAGTAGTGATTGTTAAAATTAAGACATATCTAGAAAACTCCATAAGGATCTTGAGCTATCATATGGAGACTATATAAATGACACTACCCCATGTACTTGAATCAAGAAGCAAGCAATCAATACAATAAAATTCATTTCTACAATCTCTCCAACTTATCAATTCTTTTCCATCTCACACTCATCATCCAAGCCTTCTCCATTCAACCTTCTGCAACAATTCTAACACATTTAAATTTTTTTCATTTACGCGCCTACATTCTGATCGGAGTTCGATCAGAATATGAAATATTATACCTACCCAAATATGGTCAGAACAAATTAGTTTATTCTGAGCCGAAGATAGTCAGGAAAATATTACATGTTCGGCCTCTAATATGGTCCGATACGTTTCCGAAATTTTTATAGCACCGTGGTTATATTCCGAATTGAAATGAGATTATACCTACCAAATGTAGTCAAAACAGTTTAGTTTATTCTTACCTGAATGTAGTCAGAAAAACATTGCATGTTCGGCCTCTAAAATGGTCCGATACGCCAAATTTTCATGGTGCCGTGGTTATATTCTGACTTGAAATAGGAGCGGAAAACCTATTTTTTTGACCTGTAAAGTGGTCTGTATTGTTTCTCAAGTATACATAACAATGTGTCTTCATTCAAACCAAACATTTGTCTCGAATAATATACAATTCTCGACTCATTTACTGGTCAAGATGATATGATGTTAAATGTCAAAGAAAGTCACTCGCCTTTGGCATGTGTGAAAAACATGTTTAGTTTAGTGAAAAGACACTTATAGACAACCGTGTCGGCCCACACTTTTATTATCGACACCATTTTTTGATTATTTTTTTACTTCTAATGCCATGCATGTATGTTTTTTGGGTTTATTGTTAAAAATGACAATTTAAACATGTAAATACGCAGGAGTGTGAAGTGAAATTTTTTCCGGGTAAAGTGAACATGTCCTTATTCCACCGTGATTTAAATTCTCTCGTATTCAACCACCAAAACGAATACTCTCTCCGTCCCAAATTGTTTGGGACTTATTCTTTTTATGGATGTCTCAAAACAAGTCCTATAACTAATATTTAAACTAAAAACTTTTTCTTAAATTCCTAATATGCCCATATACCTACATTTATTAAGAAGATTAAGCACAATAAAAAAAAGGATATAATTGTAAAGTAACCATGTTTTTAATGACTAGACAAACCAATAAATGATGTTTCCTTAAGTCTTTAGAGTTCCAAAATGTCCCAAACAAATTGGGACGGAGGGGGTATATCTTTTGATCTGATTGACGAAAGATGTTCATCACATTTTTTTTTCGTCATCTTTATTTAGACATCTTATTTGATATTTTTTCAAGTTATTTTCGAAGGATTTTTTGTAATAAAAAAACATAAACAATGGAATAATAAAACATTGCATTTGAGGCTAGTTCCATTGCAACAAACAGTGAATTTGGGGATAAACAATGGATTTGTCCTTACCATAAAATTTATATTTTCACGGTCTTGATTTCTATTTTTTCCATTCTTTTTTGTCCTTTTAAACACTCCCATTTTTTTCCCACTTTCGACACCACAATGAACGTCAAAACCACTGATGTTACTTTTCAAAAATATCGTCAATGAATCTGACGTTACACACCCGTGAAATATTTATACCTATAACGTCAGTGTCACTAATTTTAATTTTAAAAAGTTACATTAGCGTCTATGACATGAAATTTTTATAACTATAATGTCAGTGTCACTAACTTTAATTTTAAAAAGTAAAATTAGTGTCTATGACGTTATTTTAAAAATTAGCGTCACTATTAATGACTTGTTTTCATGAAAAAATAATCGTGATACCTAAAGTAACCTTTTTAGTGTCTGAAAATATCGTAGTGTTGTAAAAATGTAGTGTTGATAGAATCCGCATCGTGATAGTAGCGAAACGACACGGGGTTAAATGTCCACCATGTAAAATTCTTTGGGCCTCTATTTCGGCTGGACAGCCCTTCCAATTAATAAGAGCCCAAACTACTTCAAAGAAAATCAACCTTTAATTTAATTTAATTTATCGACGACGCAAGCAGGCTCTTTGATTAAATCATTTTATTTTATGTGGTTTCACCTTCTACAAGGGGTCTAATTCTCTTCAAGGTAAATGATAGCAGCCATGGCTTCCCAAGTAGCTCCCTCTGCGGCCAGCATCCTTGATAACAGAGACTTGGGTTCATCTTTTCTAGGACTCCAGAAATCGTTGTTTCTTCAAAATCCAAAGCTTATATTTGCTGATTTCTCGTCCTCTAGAAATAATCCGAAATCGCTCACAAGTAGTAGAAGATGTTACTATAGAGCTCCGGTGTCAAATTCGTTGGAGCACATCCCCAAACAATTCAGACAAGACAATCTCAAGGAAGGATGTGAGATTTTTTTATTTGATTTCTCCTTTTTTTCCAGAGTAGGAGTATCTTGCTATCGCTTATTATAGGTCTCTACAAGTTAATTAATAATCTTATTTTTATGTTTCATGTATTTTGCTTCAAGAAGTATTCATGTGTTCATCTTCAGGTTTTGATTCTGCTGATGTCTTTAATGAGTGTTGTATACTTGTATTGTGCAATTTGCAAATTGTACTAATAAGATGAATACCTAGGGGGTGGATATACATTAACAGTTGTAAACTTTAGTTAAAATTAAGAACAGATGCATATAGCTGTGATTCAGTGGAAGATACTTAGCTTTCAATCAAAAGGATATCCTGGAATTTGGTTGGTGGTCTGTATTTGAATGAAATAATGATGGGTGATGAAGTATTACATAACGAGCTCTTCTGTGTTCCATGGATGAGCTTTAAGTACCTTATTTCTGGAACTATCTAAGCATACAAACTATGTCGTCGACATGAATTCGTGTTCTTGGGTTTTCTTACTTTTTTTTTTTGTTATACACGGCCAGATACTGACTATGTTGTTGTGTGCTTGCTCTTGTTTATCTTTGTGATGTTGGTGAGAGATTTCCCTTAGTTTCTTTATTTTCCTGGAGTTTTTCAGGATTCCTTCCTTTGCTTACTGATTTCACGCACAACTTGTATTGCCTCTAAATTGTTGACATTTTCAGATACATTATGTCAGCCTTTAAAGTGGTTGTTTGTTGATCACTAACTTCACTCTCTGTATCTTATCATCTCTTCTGTAGTAATGGACAACTACAAGAACACCCCACAATATCTCTATGGTCTTAGTCCCTCGCAAATGGACATGTTTATGACCGAAGACAATCCAGTACGCCGCCAGTCTGAAAGTGTTACAGAGGTATTGTGCTCTTAGTATGCATATCTGTCAGTAATATGCTCTAATATGGTGACTGAGCACAGTCTAAGCAAAATGTTCCTATCCATAATTCCGTGCTATTGATTACCTATGAAACCCTTGGTAGATCTCGTTAACTTATTGGGGTGTTTTGCAATCTCTGAAAATTAAAAGCTCTTATGATTTTTTTTGACAGACAAGCATCTCCTCAGCTTGCAATTATGTGAACAATGGAGGTATGTATAGTATGTCAGGCACAAACGCAAGAGGATCCTCATATAGTATGAGTGTCAGCATGTATCGTGGAGGAGCAAGAGGATACGAGAGGCCGACTACTGCACCACCTGATTTGCCCTCTTTGCTTCTGGATGCTCGAATCGTCTACCTGGGCATGCCGGTACTAGAAATCCTTCACAAGAAACTCTCTCTTTTCTCCTGCTCTTGTCATTATGTAGTTACTACGATAATAACTAAAATTCGCTACGTGAATTATACGTTTCTAAATACATACGCATATGATACATTTTTTTCCTTCAAAAGTACGATTAAAAAATCAGCATGAAAAACAAAAACGGTGAAACGTGTCTTAAACGCCTATTGATCTAATAGTACGTTATAGAAATGGCAGAATTATTAGAAATTGTAATACTACCTCTGACCTGTAATATATGTATTTTTTACTCTAAGCTTTTGTCTCGTAATATAAGTTTTTTTCGAATACCAATAGAGCATTAATTACAATTTCCTTCATCTTGCCCCTTATTTTTTTACTTTATTCAACAACTTTTTATTTGCGTTGCAACTATTGTTTCAACGACACTTAAAGGGTACTTTAGACCTTTTTTGCTTAAAAACTATGACATTCATTCACTTTTTTAATCTGTGTGAAAGTTATTAAAAGGACATATATTTTGGGACGGAGTTAGTAATATTTTATAGTATTATAATAGAACTCAACCATATATAAAGATTGCCGTATGAGAAAGTAAATGAATTTAAACCATACATGTTACAATGATAAACTTAAACTTAAGTCTTTAAACTCATTATACTCAAAAGCATCGAGCCAATAAAATGTCTTTTCTTCACTATCACAAAGTCGCCTTCATTTGCAGTCAGTGAGAATCCATCGATTTGCATTTTGTGAGAATCCATCTTTACCATACTTCTCATAATAATCAGGAAGTTCATCAAGATTTTATAAATCAATAGGATTCAAATCTCATGGTTCTTGTTCTAAAAAAATCCCATGGTTCCAAAACATTGAATATCTCCTTCATCATCGTGTTCACTATCACATACATTAGTGTATCCAAAAAAAGGGCACGCGACTTTTTCAGCCCGAAAAGTGCGGTATTTTGTACTATACAGGTTTATTTTTGGCAGGCAAAAGAACGTGTTTTGTTTTTTAAATTGTTCGTTTGAACGCGAATTAATTAACGTTAGTAAGTGATTAAATGTATTCTATCGCACTGGTTGTTGCAGATTGTTCCAGCTGTAACCGAGCTTCTTGTAGCTCAGTTTATGTGGTTGGACTATGACAATCCTTCCAAGCCAATATACCTTTATATAAATTCATCTGGCACTCAGGTACTTTTTAATAGTTTGGGTGCTTGAGCAAGTCTTTGGGACTCAGATATGCATCTTTGTAATTTTATCCAGTCTTTAGAAAGTTTAAGTTGTTGAATTCTTCTGTATAAATTGTTTCCATTGTTCATTTGGCTAGAATGAGAAGATGGAGACCGTTGGTTCTGAAACCGAGGCATATGCAATTGCAGATACGATGTCTGTAAGCATCCAATAACCAAAATTATGTGTGATGTTCACTATTAACCAAATGCATTTAACACATTCAATGAATTCTTTAACTCATGAGCTATTGTAGGATTCGTTTTTTTCCCCACAGCAAGATAAGAAAATTAGCTGGTTGATCTGGATGCATTTAGATATTCATTTATACGTTCTTGAGAGCAGTGCTTTGAAATATAGAAGAACAACTTTAATTGTTGTTGAAAAGTGGCGCTCTCTAATTTTGTAACTTGTCTTATCTGGAAAACTCTGGCAAAAGTACTGCAAATCAGATGTCTTCACTGTCAATTGTGGTATGGCATATGGTCAAGCAGCGATGCTTCTATCACTTGGAGCAAATGGACACCGTGCTGTACAGCCAAACTCTTCTAGTGAGTTTCTGAAACTCCCACCTTACCGTGTTCTAGAACTAGAAAAATATATATATTTGTTTTACGATTTTGAGTCTGTTACCTTCTGCAATTAACCTTTAATTATGCTTTTTTAACCACAAGTTTTAGTGTATCTAACTATGATTCCGGTATCAGCATAGTCATTTTATATTTCTTTATTTTGAGAATGGTGATTATTGGCTGGTTTAAGATCTCATGTTAACTTGTTTCATTTAGTTTTCTTATGTTAATTTTCCTGTGCTGACGATGGTGGCTGCGAGTTGAGTTTACAGATCTTTCTTTTAACTCTGATAGACTGCCCGGACTTTCTGGTGTGTGTTAAGTGAATGGATCATACGGGTCGGGCCAATTTAGTTCCTTTAAGAAGCCATTTTTGCATATTGAACTATTGGCTCATAAGGAATGTGAACAATAACTTAAATGGAAAGACAAGTTGGTTTTCTTACATGCTAAATTGTGGTGGGACGCAATCTTATGTGTTCAATATCTTGATGTTTTGTTGTATGTAGCAAAGCTGTATCTTCCTAAAGTCAGCAGATCAAGTGGAGCTGTCATAGATATGTGGATTAAGGTCTCTTTCGCGTTGCTTTCTTCCTTCTCCATGACTGTTTTTGAGTTTGAAATTCGTCTAGGACTCATGAATCTTTTCTGCTATTTTTCTATCTAATTATCTATCAGGCAAAAGAACTAGAAGCCAACACAGATTACTACATCGAGCTCTTAGCAAAAGGAACAGGTAAGACTAAAGAAGAAATCTCGAAAGATATCCAGCGTCCTAAATACTTTCAAGCTCAAGAGGCAATTGACTACGGCATTGTAGACAAGATCATTGACACACAGGATTCAGCATTCGAGAAACGGGTAACAAACTAAACACTTTGTACTGCTGCGTGTCTGTGACTGAGTGAGATTCGGGTCTGTAACTAACAAACTAACACGCAATGTGTTTTATTGGCAGAATTATGATGAAATGCTTGCCCAATCGAAAGCCATGGCAGCAGCAAGAGAAGGCCCTCAAGCCGCTGCTTCTGGTTCTGGGTTCAGGTAGTGCCTGCTGGTAGATGCAGGATTTGTGGCACCTATCTCTGTCTTCAAGCTCAAAAATGTAATCTTCAAGGATCTTCTATGCAACGGTTTTACTTTAATTAATTAAAGAAGAAGAACCTTAGACATACTGCTGTATAACACTGTATAATACGACATACCGGGTTAAAAACTAGTATTTTCTTCCTCTCAACATCTACTACTTTTCTATTCGTTTCAATGATTTCAAATCCACCTGAGTTGCACATTCTTCAGTCTTCACTTAGTTACAGGGCCTGCCCTTCTGTTTTTGGTGAAATATTTATGAAAAGAAGTAAATGACTAAGAAAAAGAAAAGAAAAGAAAAAAAACAACCAAAATACAAAGGCAAATCCTATATAGCGGCTTACAGCTTCAAAACATTTTTAACTAGAGATTAAATAATCTAAAATCATATATTTGTTTATTGTGATTATTAGGTAAAAATTCATTTAATTGTATCCTTTTCACACAAAAATATCGGGGGAATACACAATGACATGATCAATATTTAGATCATAGCCTTGTGATGCTAAGCCGACGGCGTTATGCATTATAACCGGGGGCGACTGTAGGAATTGTATGACACGGGTCAGGGATCGATAACAACACATCATATAACAAGTTTCTAATGTATTATATAAAAAAAAATTGAATTATACATGGGTCAAGAGTCTATATTTTAAAATTTTAGCGGGTCAGTCAGTAGACATTAGTACATAAAAATTTTAAATAGTGTAAAAAATACTCTTTTTTTTGAATTAAGGTCAAGTGACCCAGTTTGTTGAAGATGGCGCCGCCCCTGATTATAACCATAAATTTATATTCTTGTTCACATAGCAGGGGTGTAATGGGGAAACAGAGTAGAAATTTGTAGTTATAGTGCATTTTGTTTAGTATAATCATGTTACGATTGATTTGATAAAATTGGTGAAACATAGTAGAAATTTGTAGTTATAATGCATTTTGTTTAGTGTAAAATACGATAAAATTTGTCGGTAGGAATGTGTAGTTGTAATGCAATTTTTTTTTTTGAGGAACTAATGCATTTTGTTTAGTATAATTACGACTGATACGATAATATTTCTCTATTCTCAAATAATCGAGGTTGAAGCTCAAACTCCGATGTATTAATTTTATGCACACATTGTGTTCCAATGTAATGGGATTAAGTTTGGCCTAATGATGAGGTTTATTGTACTTTATGATATCAACCAGGGTTTCAATCCCCGTTTCTCTTTCAACAACCCTCCCTCGCCCCCTCCCCTAAAAAATATAAATAAATAAAATAAAATATATATATTGGTAACTAGTATCTTCTCCAATAAGGCATACACACATTTGTAATTTTTGACAATGAAATGACTAACAAAATTTTCAATAAATTAATGCAAGTTCATTCTTTACGTATTACAAGGCAATAAAGAATATGATCCTCTCAAGTACTTGAGGAAATATGGAAAAAGTGGAAAATGGCAAATTCAGTAAACGACAAAAGTTGAGTGAGATATGAGTATCTATAATGGTATGTTTGTTACGACATGAATGGATGAAATTGAATGGTTTTTCATTTCATTGTTTGTGTATGATTATAAATTAATGGCATGGAATTAAATTTTATTCCAATGGGATAAAAATGATCATTTTCATTACCTCCTAAATTGGTGGAAATGGACGGAATGAAATGAAATTGAGAAAACACATGGATGGTGGGTAAGGTTAAGGTGAGGTTAGGTAGGTGGTGAGCTAAGGCATAATGAAGTTGGATAGGTGGTGGGGCTAGATAGGGTGGGTGGGGTAGGATAGGATAGGTATGGAAGGGTAGGGTAGAGTGGGCATGGTAGGGTAAGGAATGATAGGGTGGGAGGGTATGGCGTGGGTGAGGTGTGGTATGGTAAAGTAGGGTATGGTAGGGTGGATGAGGTTGGGTGTGGTATTATAGGGTGGGATAGGGCAGGGTGGAGTGTGGTATCATAGGGCTGGTAAAATATCCCGAAATCCTGACCCGACCCATCCCCGACCCGATCTTCCCCCGACCCGATTATTTCGGGTTTCTCCCGACCCGACATAAATTAGGTGCTCATCGGGTGGTAGACTTCAATCCCGATGGGACCCAACCCAACAAAATTAATAATAAAATATTTATTTTATTTCTAGTGATAAATAATATAATAATATATACATTTACTATGACTTTTTATTTGAAAAATACATTTACATATGTTGCGCTAGTGAAATTAAACACACGATTCACCTCAATAATAAACCTATGTCCATCTTCTTCACTATTCGACGCCGCCCTTCTTCACTCTACACCGCTAGGAAGTGTCGAGTATTTATAATGATAGTAGTTTCCATTCAATCTCTGATGTGTTTTATGTTGTCTTATTTCAAAATAACATATTCATTTTTCACACATGATATTTTTTGAGATATGTTCTCCCGACCCGACGGGATCCCGAACATTCGGGTATCCCGATTCTCGGGTCTCGACACATGTCGAGTACGGATTCGGGAAAAAAATTGGCTCCCAAATCTAGTCGGGACGGGGATTGGGTTGGAGAGTTACGGGTCGGGTCCCGACCCGATACCAGCCCTAGTGGTATGGTACGTTGGGTGTGGTATGGTACAGTAGGGTGGGGTATGGTAGGGTGAGGTAATGTATAGTATGATATGGTAGAGTATGGTAGGATGGGTATGGTATGGGTAGGTAGGGTAGGGTATGGTGGTGGATAGGGTAGGGTGAGGTAGCGTAGGTTAGGTAGGGTTTGGTTAGGTAGAGTAAGGTATGTAAGGTAAGGTAGCGTCATAAGGTAGGTAGCGTGAGATAGGGTTGGGTAGGTGGGTTATAGAGAAGATTGAGGTAGTGATGTATGGTAAGATGGGTAACGAGGTAAGGTGATTGGTAACGAAGGGTGGGTATAGTGGTGTGGTGGGTCAGAGCTACCCCACCCCAACCCACCCTATCCTACCATACCCCACTCACCCAACTTTAATTCACTATCGTGCTCTACTCATCACTCAACATGTCACATTTTATATAATTTGTTTCATTTTATTTTTTCAAATTCAAACGTAGTTACATTCCATTCCGTTCATGCCTAACAAACCTACTATAGGTTCTCTAAATGGTCATTGAAGAAATGAGTGTTGATACACATGTAGTGCACATTCACTTCGCACTTTCTATCGATTAATTATGATAAGACATACTTTAATCAATGGCCTTACACTTTAAGAAAGTAGGTGGTGAATGTGTTGCGCACAATATGTGTAGCGCAAATATAAGTAATATAGATGTAATAATAGGGAAATGGTTGAATGGTAATTGAAACGTTTCATCGTTATAGCATATTATTATATTACAAAGTAACAAGATTTCCAAGGCGGAACAACTGAACGAACAACAAAATGTTAACCCTGATAAATATCTAGTGTTTACTTCTCACTACACTAGCGGACTATAGACCTTAGATAGGGGTTGCAAAAGACTACTACTACCACAGGCTCTCTAGACTAGAATGTCCAATCTAGAGTGGGAAGAAGTGATTAATTCATTAAAAAATCAAGTCTCATGCAGCATATGGTGGTTAGGGCAACACCTTTGGCTTTGGCTTTGGCTTGACTTCGACTTCATTAACCCCGCGTACTAATATGGCATCTGGTTCATGGCTGTTAAAAAGAAAAGCAATCTCATCTTCCGAGTAACTAAAACGTGTTACAACAAAACACATGAGTATATGTATGCTACTTACATTTTGTCTCCCTCTTCATATGTGTAACTAGAAGCCACTGCCAGTAGTCTCCCGTCTCTGCTGAAGGACAGCGCTGATATGCTTGTAGGACATTTTGGATACTGAGATAGCAGCAATTTGGATCAAAAGAAGGGGAAAAAAAGAAGTGTTCACCATCTGGACTTTAGCATTAGGTTATATGTAGTTGAGACTAGAAAAGGTTGCCGGTTATTATACAGTACCTGATACAATCTCTTTTTGTTGTTTCCATCCCACACGTTCACATATCCATCACAACCCCCAGTGGCAAATGTACCGTAGCTGCAATTTTATGTGCAAATGAAAGAGAATATGCTAAAATAGAGTTTAAACTACACTAAGAACACGTTGTCTTCCGTGGAATTCCCTTCTTTTATTCACATTTCATTTGATAGTTAGAGGTAAGTTGAATGCAAAGCAATCGGAATTATAAATATTTCCTAAGGGAAGGTCTCCTACGTTGGTCATAATATTCGGATCATGGCTTTATCTATCGTATCCTAACCTCACAAAAGGCTAAAATTAAAATCTAGCTAAGATGCTTCATTAAAAATTCATAAAAATCTCAAAATCATGTCAACATGCACTTACATTGGGTGAAAAGCAATGGCATTGACGGGGTAGACGATGTCCTTCCCATTTTCAGAATTTCGGTGACATTTGAAAGCATATCTGCCAAAAAAGCACCAGTAATGCTATGCCTTATCAATACTGACAGAATAAAAGAGCAAGAATCATATCACAGTGGTTAGCAACGCTAGGAACGGGATACTGAAAACGTTAAGGGATATAGACCAAAAAAATAGGTAAACAATACAGTTGCAAGCTGAAAACAAGAACTGTTACTAAGGATCTAGACTGCACTTAATTTTAAATTTCATAACTGTTGAGTAAATGATATAACTACACTTTTCTAAAAAAAACTCTTCAGGCACACGTGAAAGTGCTGGAAGTCCCTTGTTAGAAGCACAATGCAATCTGGATCATGATAACATACAACAACAAAGCAGGAATATGCCAGTAATAAGATAAAGCATATAATACCATGTCCATATTGATTGCCTATATTGAACATAAAGGTTACGTGGGGGAGGCAGGGGGAGGGGTTGTTATACACCACTGTCACATACTTTTTTGATTGACCAGCCCCAGATTGATCAAAAAATTCCATTGCTACCCGGCCTTCAACAGAACTAAGAGCATAACCTGCAGACTACAATTGATTAGAAAACCCCAAAAAACAGCACATGGAACAACAAACAAGGTGAATCCAGAGAATTAAATTTGGTGAAATCATTCCCGCATGTCACAAAAGGAAGGAAACCCACGTTTTGACACGAAAAAACTGTGCAGGAGACAAGCAAGCACCAGACTATACATTCTAATGCTTCAAGAAACTGTACGGGTAAAATTCAACCTTAAAGCCTAAAAAATGTCCAGAGGCACACCATAGACTGAGGGGGAATTGAGTTTAAGATGAAACACTCAGATGTAAGGCACACAGTGGATTACAAAACAAATGACATAATTATAAAATATGTCAAATAAAATTAAATAAGAGTCGTAATCATGTCACCACTAAGACTACCGGAGCATAAAACTGAGGACACGCCAAGCTCCACGAACATGTTACAAGGTTTGTAATTTGATTTACTAAGATAGTGGTTCTTCTTGATAAAGCAAAATAAACAAGTTCAAATTAAAAGAGCATCCTCCGAGTAATTTGGTTTACCAAGATAGGGGGTATTTCTTGATAATGGAATATCAGAATCTGCTCCAGAAACCAAACAAGATAAGATACCAAAAGGGCAACATACGCATCATTGAATCAGTCGGATTAGGTGTTGCCTGTCACAGCAGTTGTTCAGTTTATCTTTTTCAATCTAGCTTCATGAATAACAATTAATGCTGGGGGGGGTATAAACATTTTGTTAGAAGTTAATCATTCCAAGAAAATAGATGTAACTAAATAAATAGTTAGTTTGAGGATTTACGAAAATGTATACATATTAAATTTGAGAATCTGTAAGTATATGAAAAGGCACTCTTGCATGTCTCTAGATTGAAATCTTACCTTCCAAATTTTTGAAGAGTAAAGATTAAAGAAAAGGTGCAATATAACAAAACACAAGAGAAACTGCTTACAAGTAAGCACAGTTAGCAGGGGGGAGTATTGAATATATAAATCAGATGAGAAGCAGATGGATACCAGTTCCATTAGGGTAGCATCGAACACATCTGGTTTGATATTTCAAAGAGGATTCCCTCCGCTGCTCAGGTTGGGACATGTTACGCAAGTCATAGATGTTCACATGTCTTCCGGCAGTTGCTACGACCAAACGATTACCAACAAGGGAGATGGAATACACTCGTTCAGGTTGAGCATATGTCCCTACTAGTGTGCGCTCCTGCTGTCCCTTTGCACCTCTAGGATCCCAACATTTCAAGGTTTTGTCCCAGCTTCCGGTAATAACTTGTCCTGTGGTTTTTAAACATCAAAGGAATCACTCCTTGGTACAGTTATTGGAACAAATTAATGACTACTCAAATATCTGTGAAGCATGAAAAAATGCAGGATCAGTCATCCTAAACTACCATAGTTGGTAGAACCGAATAGATGCAATTCAGCAGTCAATGTAGAATCCCATAGTACATAGGCAGAACCAAGTACATCCACCCACAGATATCAAGCATGGTATGCCGACCAGGATACGCAGAGATTTACTGCCTGATGACAACATAAATTGGCATCAAGGTGGCATGTTTCAATCTTCAACTACAATAAAGTTGAGCCATACATGAGACAACAAACAGAAAAAATTATAAGAACGAGTTTTCCCACATTCCATAGTACAAGTCTCAAGACTTTTATGTAATAATTTTAAAGCTACAAATGCATTTGGATAACTAAGCTAGTTATAATTCACTGGCGTGAAGAAAGTGAAAAATCAAACAGGGGAAATGCAGGATCAGAAATCACAATCTATAAATTCAATCAGCCTCTATTACGATATATGCCAAAGTCAAATGCAACAACTAGACAAGATTCATCTTAGATGGAAAAATTGGTGTAAGCTAAAAAATACAGAGGCCAACCAGTAGTGAATGAGTATTCAACACAACGAACAGGAGCATCATGCCTTCCCAGAATTTCTTCCCTGTCATAATTGAACACAAGCCTGCAAAAAGAACAGGAAAACTTTATTTAATGTACGCTAAGGGCAATAGGCATCAAATTAGCCAATACTGACATCGACAAAAGGATGAAAAACACAAAAGAAGTAAAAATGAAGGGGAGAACATCTTGTTCACACTCAACAATGATACAGTAATTTAGGATATATTCCCTACTACTGGTAAACAAAACCAGATTACCGAAAGCTGGACTTTTAGATCAAATGACAACTGTAGACTTTAAATGTCAGGCTCAAGTGCAACTAAGTTTTCATTTCAGCTTCAGTCGGAAATATAGTTTGCTCTAAACCAGAAAACAAAACAAGCTTCACAAACGAAGAAAACTTAATATTCCATTTACCTTCTCACAGTGTTGTCAGCACAAGCACTAAACCCAGACGAGTCATCATGGAAGCAACAATCAAGTACAGCATCTTCGTGCATGAACTCTCCTTTCAAAGCATTAGCGCTTGCATCATACAACCGAACACTCTAGTTAAAAAATTCAACAAAACAAACACAAAAAAAAATCAGATCTAGAACTATCAAGAAAATTCGTGTTTCAGAGCTCGACAAACCAACCTTATCCCACGAGGAAACAAGGAGTTGATCAGAGTGATTGGAAAAACGAAGGTTAGATATCCCGTCCTTCGGAGGGCTTAACAGCTCCCACACGTTGTTCAGCTGCGGCGGCGCCGGCGTCATGTCTGAATCACAATAATGGGAGGTGTTCTGCCGCAAAAGGGATTCGGAGTTAAAAAATGGCAGTTTAAGCAATTGTTCTGAGTTCAAAAGAGAAGTGAAAGGAGGAGTGGGGGGAGTGTATGGAAAGCGACGAGAAATTCGGGGGGTTTTGTTTTTGTTTTTTTTCCTTCTGTTTTATTTTATTTTAAAAAAACACGTTCAGATTTTTTTATTTTTTTTTTTTTTTTTTCCCCAAGTAAGACGTTCAGAATTTGAATTCAAATTGGATTTGTGTTGCAACTTCCATCCCTTTTTCTCTCTTTTCACTCTGGATGCCTCTGGTTCCTCCTGTCTCCAAAGTTGTCCTTCCGGCTCTGGAGGTGAGGTGTTGCCGGTGTCCGCCTTTTATTTTCTTTACTGCTCTTTTGATTTATCTCGACTTCGTGTTTTGCTCTGCTCATTCCGGTATACGAGATCTGCTTTTAGTACGTCTGAGGCAGGGTGGCCAAGGCGGTGCTACGATAGTGAGGACAACCTGGTGGTGGAAAGGGTGGTGCTTTTCGACCCAGATTTTGTTGATATCTCCTTCATCCATGCTTTGTTCGTAGGCTAATAAAAAAAATCTCTGTCAAATCCGGCGATTGGTGGAATTTGTCTTCGGCTTGGTGGTTTCGCTGCTGTCCCGAGGTGGTGCTTTGTCATCTGTTGCTGAGGTGTTCTGGCATCTTTTCCCTCCGTCTTCTCTGGGATGTCTTGTCCCGTTTTGGTGGCGGATGCCGGAATCTTCGTCGCTGATGGTGGTTCTCCGGCATCTCTTGTAGTTTGTCGTCTATTTATTCAGGAGTAGTAGTACTTCTTTCGATTTCTCTGCGCATGCATGGCGGCGCAGTAGCGGAATTAGACTTCCGGGGCTTTAATTTGGCCGTTTTCTTGTAGGCTTTTATCTTTTGGTAATTTGTAGTTTGTTTTTATGTTGTTTTGTTTGGTTTTGTTTTGTCAAGTAATGAGTTGTTTTGGATGCCCTGTCTGAGCGCACATGTTTGACTGCATCATTAAAAGTTTTTTCTTTTTCCTGCTCAGCACGCCCAAGTGATTTCTTGCTTGGCTTTGTTTCAGTGGTTGTTTTTGTATGTCAAGTTTGGTAGATTCGCTTGGTCCATTGGATGGTGGTTTTGTCCGCTCTTTCCGGCACTAGTCCGGTTCTTCAATAAACTTCCGGTTTTTGAAAAAAAAAATTGCCAAGGCTAATTTTTAAATTTATATTTAAATTGCTTTGGCAATATTAATTATTGTTATTATTATTAGCATTACTGCTTTAAACATTTAATGGGCCCAAAGCAAAACCAAAAAAATGTCTAAAACTACCCAAGCTCTATTCATCACCCTTCTAGAGTTTTATTACACGCATTATCGATCCAACATGATATTTCTCCCGTCCAATATTTTGAGAAAGGAGAACCAAAGAATCTTGATTCTTGGCCTTGTTATCCACATATAACTTGTGTCTCTTAAACTTAATGGTCATTGCAAAGGCATCATGAATTTCTAGGAATGTACCATTAGTATCGCCTGTGAAACAATTGCTCAAATTCATCACTCAAACATTTAAGGAATTTCAAGACATGCTCAGCCTCCATATGATCTATCAGAGTTCTAATTGCATTGCAGTGATATTGAGGATCACAGGAACAAACTAACATAGGCCTGATGGTCTGGATCTCTTCCCACAGAACCATTAATTTCTAAAATATTGATTGACAAAATCTGTGCCCTGCTTTAGCCGATGAATCTCTTCAAGAAGATCTGAAAGCCTCAAGGCATCCATATTAGAAAATCTAGCAACAAGATTTTTCCAAACTGCATGTGCACTCTTGAAATACATCAAACTCTGGGCAATGACGTTCTCAACAGAACTCAAGATCCATGACCTCACCAATGTATCACACTGTCTTCATGCATTGAATTTGCTGAATCTGCTTCTGGCTTTTTAATTGAGTTGTCTACGAAGCCAGTCTTGTTCTTGGTAATCAACACCATTTTCATGGACATCTCCCATTGGTTGTAATTGTTGTCATTCATCAATGGCTGAACAAGTACTAAAGATATGGATTCTCATTAGAATGTACATAGAACAGATTGGAGGGGCTTAATTCTTGTTTCTTAGAGTTACAAACAGGAAGTAAAAAAAACGCGGAATGATTATTATTGAACTAAAATCTACAATTTAAATTACAATGCTGCTGATCATAGGGTATTTATAGCTTCATACACCTCATGAATCAATTATAAATAAGTTACAAACAGTTACAACAAACAATAAAATAACCGTTTTTTTGCTAAACAACTCAAAGAAATCACTTGAGTCTTCATGTGGTCTACCAAGTTTAACAAATTGCATTTAGCATTCCCTTCAGCACATATATATTGTAACACGACCGGGTGTTCTCTCATGGATAACTATATGTTGCACTATCAAGAGGAATTTCTATGTCAACAACTAAGGTGTTGATCAAACCCAAAGATCAACTAGACAACACTTACAAATGTGCAAAAAATATAGTATACAAACAAGTTCTACAATATGGTACGTAAATTTTATATTTCTTTATTTTCATTAAATAATTCATAATTACGTACTCTTATGAGTTCTTACTTTTTTTTAAAAAATCCAGCTTATGTTATGAAAAAGGATGACACTCATTAATGAAGAATGAAGTACACAAAGTTTTAATGCTTCTTAATGACTCAATTTATGCTATGGTAGAGCAAGACACATGAAGAATGAAACAACACGGTATCAACAACTGCATTATAAAAACATTGAGTTCCAACATGGATTTTGGGTGTTTCTCTAAATTGCTATTGTTTTATTTTATATATTAAACTTCTTACACTTTTATGGTCATCTTGAAATCTACAATGATATCAATTATTTTATGCTTCAACTTGTTTATATCTTATTCTGTTTATATTAATGTTTATTCCACAAGTGAATTTACAATTGAAACAATCAACTCATACAATTTTATTCATCGGTTAAACATTTACATTACTTAAAACCAATCAATATTAAAAGACCAAAACGTACGTAATAAATTATAAGTAGCAAATAATTCATATTACTATTTGGTAAATTTTCATCATTTTGAATGGATTTACATTCATTATTTGATGTTTTTTTCCTCAATTTTCACCATGGTTCTTCATTTTTTTACACCTACAAGTTATGAATATGAATATCCAAATCTCATATCCAATGTTTAAAAATTATAAATTTGCCGTGTATCATCAGTGTCCCATACGTATTTATAGCTTTATTTATAGCTTTATTTATAGCGCAAGTGCATTATTCACCCAATGTTGCATTTAATTTATTTTTGTTGTTTATACATAATAAGCTAAATTGTTACGAAACTTATATAAGTGGTTGAAAAGTATGTTATGAAAAAGTCTACAACAAAATTATTATTAGAGTAATAAATGCATTTTTTTTTTTTTTTTTGGAAAAAGAGTAATGAATATATACATGAATTATTTAAAAACTTCATGATTTTTAAAACATCAATAACACTATAGAGGCAAAACTTAAGAAATAATTTTGAATTAAAGTCAGTAAAATGAAACGAAGTACAAGTCCATTTTGGAAAAAGAAACTACAACAAAATTTTGTATTGATTATCACCTTGTTATTATTTTATTACAGATACAAAATGTTAATGTTGCTTATGGTTATCACTTACGGGTCCGTTTAAAAAGAAAAAAAAAAGGAGTAGAAAATAAACCAGATCTCTATTCCGATCGAAATCCTATTCCGATCAATATTCTTTGGAGTTTTAAGCCGGAAAAAAAAAAAAAATTTTAAAACCAAAATCCTGTTCCTATTCAAACCAGAAGATTTACAGCACCGGCCGGCAGGTTAAAGAATCTATATATATAAGTCCAATAACATCAACAAATCAATACACACTAAAATTTCCGCTCATACTTAAATCGGACAAAGAGACTCCGGACTCGAAATTTGTTTCGAGAAGAACAGGAAGATGGTTACTTCCGAAGCAACAAAGGTGCGTACGATTATGAAATTTCTATCTTTAATATTCTGCATGCATTGTTTTCAAATTTTTTTTTTTTTTTTTTTTCCGATTGCCATTAATTGACTACCTCCGACCTACGCCTGCTTCCGCCATCTCTTTCAACTTTTAACTCCCGATCCGGTTAATTATCCTTGTCTATGAGAGAGAAGCCTCCTCCAAATTCAATAGTTTAACTGGCCGGGTCAAGGTTGGTAGATAGTTCAGGGATGGGTTGGGAATCAATTTAGTTGAATTTAATTAATAATTTATTTGATTTTTTTTTTAGCACGATAAAGGGATCAAGAATAGTGATGGGTGTGACTTGGGAAGAAAGTAAGGCAGCACTCAAACACTTATCGTTTTTCTTTTCTTTTTGATAACTTTGATTGAAGACTTTTCTTCTTTATTGTTAATATAATAAAGAATACATAAATTGTGAATTAACGAACGTTAGCAAGGATCCTCTCAAATGAGAAATTCAAGTGCTCTCTCAAGTACTATTAATATTACCGTATACACACAATCTGTAGATGATATAACCGTAGATTCTTTTTTTTCAAAACTCGTTAAAATTGTCGAAAAACGATGACATTTGAGAGATAACTGTTAAAAGTGATATAAGGAAATATAGTAGCGCATTTACTAACACCAATTGGTTTTAGATAACAACTGATAGCGTTTGATCCTAATACAGATCGGAGCGGGAGGTCATGGGATCAATCCTTGCTTCCAACATTGTTTCCCCAATTATATTATGCAAGTGTTGCGCTCTTTGTTGCCTCATGTGCTTTTTATACGCTTTGTCGCGCATGTTGGCGAGGCATTATAAGCACACTACACTGAGCGTGTTAAAAGTGATATAAGGAAATATAAGAAGCCTTTTACTAACACCAATTTGGTTTTAGTACTTTATATATTTTTTGTGTCTTAGTGTTGGCGAGAACATATAGCGCACACTGGCGGCGCGTGTTAAAAGTGATATAAGGAAATATAAGTAGCGCTTTTACTAACACCAATTTGCTTTTAAGATAACTGACAGTCACGATCCTAATAATAACTCGACCTCACACTTAATAGGATCCTTGCTACACACCCGAGTAGCTAACGTGACTTTATTTTAATCGTATGATTTCCTTTTCAGAATTTCTATAATTTTATTTCTCTAACAAATTTGTCATATTTTTTAAGTCACGTTACGGGCCTTATAAATTTTAATATTCTTTTCTTTTTAATGGATGTCTTGGGATTTTTTTTCAAACAAAATCCAATTACCACGGTTAACATATCTACAAGAGAAATGGTAAAGATGAAAGAAATCAAACTCATGCACACCGAGTAAGTTATTTAAACATGTTACTCACAAAAATATACTACATCCATGTACTTTTTTTAACAATGTTAACTTGTTTTTGTTTCTTTAGATGCGATTTTCTAACAGTGACATTATGGGCTGACATGGCAAAAAACGAAGGCAAGATGCTCGAGTTACTCTCAGATGACAAAACAATTATTGCGATCACAAATTTAAAAAGGTTTTACTTTAAAGGTGCTTATGTTCCTCTATAAAGTAAACCCTTTTTAAATTTGTAATCACTATAATTGGTTTGTCATCTGAAAGTGACTCGAGTATCTTGCTTTCGTTTCTTGCCATGTCAGCCCATAACGTCATTGTTAGGAAATCACATCTAAATAAACAAAAACAAGTTAACATTGTTAAAAAAGTATTTGAATGTAATATATTTTTGTGAGTAAACTGTTTAAATAACTTACTCGGTATTCGTGAGTTTGATTTCTTTCATAATTCTTTCACTTGTATATTTGTTAATTGTGGTAATTGGATTTTGATTTAACAAAAATCTCCAGACATCTAGTAAAAAGAAAGAAATATTAAAAATAAAAAATATTTTATAATGCCCGTATAAAAACCCTAGTTAGAGTAAAGAAAACTTATCCATATAAGAAACGAAACACTTGAGCAATTTTACAAATGAAAAATTGCTAACACATACAAAACCAGCCCCAAAGGGCCAAATGGTTGTGACAAAATTTACTCTTTGGGAAGTTTTTCGAGATTCAACGGGTCATGTTATCCTCAAGGGCGTATCTACAGCTAGGCAGGGGAGGGCTAAGCCCACCCAGGATTTTTTTATTTTATTTTAGTTAAATAGCAAAAATAATTATAAAATTGTGTTCAGCCCACCCTAAACATTTTATTCGACTGTTCCTCTTTCATTTGTCGAGAACAGTTCGAAAAAATCCAGGACAAAATGCTGCAGACGTTTAGATTTTCATTCTTATCAAATAAAATAAAACATTAAGAGGGAAAGCAATTTTGATTTAAGCAAAAGAGAGGACACCACCTAAGCTTCTTCATCTTCCATGAAATAGAATCTTTGTAAGTAAATAACTTTATCAATTGTTTGTTCTTTATCAATTTAATTATCTCAATCTCATTAACTGCAGATCTTCTCACTTGATTAATGGACTGCTTTTTCCCTTCCAAAAAAAAAAATTTAAAATTTAAAATTTGCTTTTTAGCTTTTTTATTCTTGATTGATTTTTCTTTATTGTGAGTACTCCATTAGATTTTTCATTATTTTTATGAGTTCGTATGATTTTTCAGTCAATTGAGATATTTTTTATGTCTTAATATGTTGAATTTATTGGCATTTGTCTTTATTTTACGTTAATTTTGTTGGCATTGATTAGTTTTTATCTTCTGGAAACCTCCGTATCCATTTTTCAAAAGCAGGTTTCTGCAATTTCTATGAAGCAGAAAATCACACTCTTTGAACTTAAAGCACTTTGTATGATTCAATTGTAAAATTTGACCTGGTGTGGCAATTGAATAAGAATTAAGATCATCGAATCCATATTGGATTTTTACTCTTCTTTGGGAAGGTAGAAAAAAATTGATTTCTGTTGGATTGTTGTGTAGATGTTTGAGCCTTTGAGGAGAGATATTCGGTAGATGTATTTCACCTCTTCCTCATATAAAGACGATCAAGCAATTTCCAATCATGGTCCTTGCGGGTCGGATCGTTCATATAATATACTTGAAAAAAATCGGTATAAAACTAACATCATGGAAAAAATTATTCTAGCCCTCAAGGATTATTACGATTATGGAAAATATTGATTTGTGTATTAATTTATTATTGGTAGTTTTGGTATATTGTGTAATATAGAAATCCAACTAGTAGCTTTAAATATTTTACTCATTGATTGATTAAAGATATACGAAATACAATGACCGAAAATTGTCGCGATATCGAGATGCGGTTGAAAAAAATCTCTTTTTTTATCATGTGCGCATTTGAAACTTTCAGGCGCCGATTGGATAGTGAAACAGACTCCGATCCTGACAAAATTTGGAAGGGTTTCTCGAAATATTGTCTTCTGCAATCTGAACGGTGAAATTTCCAATTGAACGGTTCAATTTCTGTGAAATTGCCCGCGATCGAACTGCTGTTAATTGTTGCAGCAGAAGTTTTCCGTCGACGATCGGACATTGAAACGAACTCCGATCGTGACGAAATTTGGAGGGGTTGTTCGAAATTTTGTCTTCTGCAATCTGAACGGTGGAATTTCCGATTGAACGGTCCCATTTCTCTGAAATTGCCCGTAACCGAATGGCTGTTAATTGTTGCAGCTGAAAATTTCCGGTGACGATCGGATTTTGAAACGGACTCCGATCGTGACGAAATTTTGAGAGCGTGTTTGTCTCTTTATTTGGTACAAACTGAATGGTTGAAATTGGTTTTGGATAGTTCGATATCTCAGAATAAACCCGAGACCAAACTGCTGCGTTTTGGTGTTGTTTTTTTTTTGTGAATAAAAATCGATGTCTAGGTTTCTATATTGGTAAAAAGATGTCTATTATGAACGTGAAGATCGATACTTCAGAGAAATTAGGTCTTTCCAATGTCAGCCCAGCCTAATGGAAAAGTATCGTTGATTTGCTCAAACCAAAAAATCGACTATCAGCTCAGTCTGCGTGGATTGTTGACACAGGAGCAACACACATCACGTGACTGGTTCTTTTATGTACCTCGTCGATCCACGACCAATTGTTCAGTGCCCGATTGGGTTACCCGATGGGAGTTCATCGGTGGCGACTTTTGAAGGGATTGTTATTTTGCCCGGAAATTTATGCTTAAAAAATGTCCTATTCGTGCCAAAATTGAATTGCAACTTGCTTTCGGTTACCCAATTACAGGATGATAATGATTGTGTATTGCAACTTATGGTGAAATTATGTGTTATGCAGGATCGAGTTACGAGGACGCTGATTGGACCAGCAGAGCGTGTGGATGGATTTTTTCTGTTCTTGGGCGTTCCGGAGGTTCAGGTTTTGGCTATTGATGACGGGAAATCTGCAGATTTATGGCACCGGCGTTTGGGACCCATCAAAAAAGGTCCTTCGACAGGTTCCTAATATTTCTATTTCCAAAATTTTACATAAAGATTGATGTGATATCTGTTTTCATGCTAAGCAGCCTCGTGAACCTTTTCCCATTAGTGAGAATAAAGCTAGTCGTGTTTTGAGTTGATACATTGTGATTTATGGGGCCCTATAGTGTGCCCTCGACATGTGGTGCAACATATTTTGTTAATATTGTTGATTACTATTCTCGTTCGGTTTGGATTTATTTATTATTGAATAAAATGGAAGTCGATTTGCTTTTTGGATTTCATTGCTTTAGTGTCTCGTCAGTTCGAGGTTACCATTAAGCGGGTTCGTAGTGATAATGGAACAGAATTTAGACCTTTGCTTCCTTATTTTCGTAAGGAATGTATCATCTTTGAAACGTCTTGTGTTAGTACTCCTCAACAGAACGGTCGGGTAGAACGGAAACATCAACACATTTTTAATGTTGCACGTGCATTACGATTTGAGGACATTTGCCGCTTAAGTTTTGGGGGGATTGTGTTATGGCTGCTGCTTATATGATTAACCGAACACCGTCTAGTGTTTTGAATTTTAAGACGCCTTATGAGACTCTTTTTAGGGGAAAACCGGACCTCTCAATGCTTCGAATTTTAGGATGTTTATGTTACGCCCATGACCATCGTCACACTCATAAATTCGCTAGCCGGAATCATAAGTGTGTTTTCCTTGGTTACCCCCGCGAAGAAGGGATGGACTTTGTATGACCTAGATACGGATGAGATCTTTGTTTCTAGGGATGTTAAATTTTTCGAACATGTGTTTCCATTTTCCCAACCGACAGATAGTGAAGCCTCTGTAGTTCCTTACCCTTTGTTGGACGATGTTGGCATAGTAGATCAGGGGTTCGATGCCTCTCCTACCGGGGATCCACCCTTCCGGATCCTCCGGTTGAGGGGGGACGGACTTGACAGTTGACACAGGTGATACTGGGGGTAATATAGCGCCTTCTACACAACCACAACATCTAGGTGATGGTACTGAAGAGTTGGGTAGGGGTAGATGATAGAAGATTCCGAATTCGCACTTTCAAGATTTTGTGACGCATACATTGATTGATCAGAAAAGTCTCATTCCACGCTCTTCCAGTCCGTTAGTTTCCTCAGGTACTCCGTATCCTCTTATACATTATATTAATTATGATAATTTTTCTAATAAACATCGCAAGTATCTTGCAGCTATTACATTGGGTAATCCTCCTAAATCTTTTAAGGAGGCTATGAAACATGAGGGGTGGCGTAAGGCCATGTCTGAAGAAATTCAGGCACTTGAAGATCAGGGTACTTGGGTTTTGCAACCCCTTCCTCCCGGGAAAAAGGCATTTGGGAGTAAGTGGGTGTATACAGAGAAATACGACGAGCATGTCACCCTACAGCGTCTTAAAGCCCGGTTAGTGGCTTTTGGGCATCACCAAGAAGAAGGTATTGATTATACAGAGACTTTTGCCCCTGTGGCGAAAATGGTTAGGGTTCGGACCGTTCTTAGTGTCACCGCGGTGAAACGGTGGGACATTTATTAAATGGACATCCATAATGCATTTTTGCATGGGGACTTGGACGAGGAGATCTATATGAAGATACCTCCTGGATTTGAGAAGCCAGGGTCCAATTTGGTTTGCAAGATGCGCAAATCGTTGTATGGGTTGAAACAGGCACCACGGTGTTGGTTTGCGAAACTTGCCTCCGCTTTGCGTGATTATGGATTTTGTCAGTCGTACTCTGACTGTTCATTGTTTACTTTGACTCGTGATGGGATTCAGCTTGTGGTGCTTGTGTATGTTGACGATATGATCATTGCAGGAAATGACAAAGTGGCGATGACGGTTTTTAAATCTTATTTGGGCAAGTGTTTCAAAATGAAGGATCTCGGGGATCTCAAATATTTTCTTGGCATTGAGGTTGCGAGGAACGTAGATGGTATTTTCTTGAATCAACGGAAATATGCATTGGATATTATATATGAGGCCGGGTTACTTGGGAGCAAACCAACTGACTTTCCCATCGAGTAGATTCATAAGCTGGCACTGGCCACCAGACCTCTGTTGGATGATCCGGCGTCGTACCGACGTCTTATTGGACGGCTTATCTATCTTGGGGTCACTCGACCCGATCTGGCATATTCTGTTCACGTCTTGTCACAGTTTATGCAGGCCCCCCGGGATTGAGCATTGGGAGGCCGCCTTACGACTAGTCCGCTATTTGAAGAAACATCCTAGCCAGGGTATTTTACTGCGCTCCGACAGTCCCTTCCTTCTAGAAGGTTGGTATGGCTCTGACTGAGCTAGTTGCCCAATTACTCGCAGATCTTTGAGTGGATGGTTTGTGTTTCCCGGTCTTTATCCTATCTCCTGGAAGTCCAAGAAACAGACAATGGTGTCTCTATCTTCGGCTGAAGTGGAGTATCGATCAATGGCTTCTTTGACATGTGAGTCGGGTGGTCAAGCGACATCGGTGACCTTGGGTTCGCACCCTTCCGGCATTCGACTTTTCGTGATGATCGACCGCTTCTATATATTGCTCAGAACCCGGTTTTCCATGAATGTATGAAGCATATCGAAGTTGACTGTCATCTCGTACATGACGCCATTACTGATGGTGTGATTCTTCATTCCTATGTTCCTACGAAACATCAATTGGCGGACATTTTTACCAATGCATTGGGACGACAACAGTTCAAGTTTTTATTACGCAAGTTGGGCGTTCGAGATATTCACGCTCCCACTTGAGGGGGGGTATTACGATTATGGAAAATATTGATTTGTGTATTGATTTATTAAGGGTGGGTTTGGTATATTGTATAATATAGAAGCCCTATTAGTGACTATAAATAATGTACTCATTGATTGATTAAACATATGCGAAATACATTGACCGAAATTTATCCGGGATTATTAATATCCTGACTCCGCCTTTGGTTATCCTTAATTGGAAGCTTCTTGTACCTCTTGGAGGGTGGATACGAGGTTTTTGTATGTAAAGCACTATCCCTATATCGACCGTGCCATTGTCTATGCGATGTCACGTGGTTATTTCAATGTAATGTTTGGAGAGAATGAAAGTGAAATGAAGGAACGGATAATATCGAATCTTTGAAGTTAGAACGTAGACTTAAAAGCACCCCTGATTTAATTTTTTTTTAAACAAATCAACTGGTGGGAGGGAGTTTACATATAACCATGTTTCTAGATGATAATAATCCTTTTTTTTTTTAAATGCGTTTGGGGCCCATCTACATCTTTTATTAATGAATTATGATACACTTAATAAGTAAGTAAATGTCAGTATACCAATGGAAAATTTTCACCACCTCATAGACGATGACAGTGCCATAAGTTTCAAACTGTTAACGTAATATAGAGAAGACTCCGTAACCTGAATTGATAAAAATATTATAAGTAGTAAAAGGTAAGGTGTATACATTTTAATGATATATATATATATATATATATATATATATATATATATATATATATATATATATATATATATATATATTTTATATACATACATATCTGGTAAGGTGTATACATATGTATATATATATCTTGTTGTTTTCAACTCTCAGGTCTCCATCCGCGTGCATATTCTCTAATCCCATCTATCTGTAATAATAGTATTCATATTAAGACCGAACGGGGGTAGGTTAAGGATATTATTAAACAAATTGATGGAACAAGTTCTCAAAGCAGAACACGGAATTAATGCCTCGTTTAGATTGATTGAATGTAATGGAATGGAATGAATCAGATGAAATGGAGTTCAATGAAATAAAATGATATCATTGTATTACTGTGTTTGGTAGGCAATGGAATAGAATCATTTCTATTTCACTCTAACGTTTGTTGGTATCAGAATGGAATTGGTTTTTTTCCCATTCTGTTGTTTGGCACATAATTTTTTTGATGGAATGGAATGCAAATTAATACTATTACTTTCAATTATTCTTTCAACAAAACACTTTTTATTATTTCATTCAACCAACAACAAAATTTTACAACTGTACATCATCCAAACGGCCTTATCTAGCAAATTCACGGCAAAAACGAAAGAACTATTCACTTAATCCCCATGCAATGCAGGTTTTGGTGCGCTCAACCATTTGAGTGACAAATATAAGCTGAGGTGGTTCAAATTTTATTATGTAACTGTAATACGTTGTGATTTGAAACCAAACAATGTACTATTGGATGATTGCACATGTTAGCGATTTTGACATTGCAAAGTTGTTAGGCATTGGAGAAAAGTTTGCATAAACACAAACTTTGGCTACCACCGGTAAAAAATGTTGGAATTTTTGACAACCCATAGTTATTACAAAATGAAAATATCCGTGGTTATTGCTGTATGAATATCATCAAAGTCAATATGAAGTGCAAACAAGAGAAACACCGAATTTAAAAATAAAATCGACTCTAAAATAGTGAAAAAATCATGAAAACCGATACAAGAATCATCAAATCGTAGTTATACCTCCTGCCACCACTCTTTGTTATACCCGTAGTATTGTATGCGAAATAAAATAAACAACCAGAACGTTGAGCGATTTTGACATTTATGTTTTTACCTGAGTCTTTTTAGCTTCCGTTTGCTTTTATCTGATACGACGACGTAGAACTGCATGTGATAATGTTAGATTTATTTAATCTTATACGCTACTGAACGCTTCTCTTCCGAATAAAGCGCCAGATGCGGAAATGCGCGTTACATATTGTCTATCAAATAACTTTTTAGTAATATTTTACGACTTTTAGAAGAATGATAGCCAAAAGTTATTTTGGTTTTGTTTAAAATTTGTAACATCTATCTAGATAGTCTTTTGTGGAAATACTACGATCCAGTCAGTATAAAAAATTGGACCGTGCAGTTTATCGTTGGATCAATATTAAAATAATTGGAACAATTGGATTGATATAATACATGGTTAGTTATTGTGTATCATAAAAAAATATTTTAACCTTTTAACATCGACAAAATTCCACCTGATGTAAAATAAAAATAAAACATTAAGTTTTGTTTACCGTCTTCTTCCACACTCCCATCTCCTCCTCCATTCCTTCAAACCAAACAAATATATTAAAAAGTGAGGTTTTTTATTTTATAAACAACAATAGTAATAATATTGAGGTTAAATGATTTATTTTACATTTTTTGAACTCCATCTATTGGATCAGAAGATCCAATTTTTTTAGGAAGCAAACCTGATTCTAAACGCCGAGATGTAGTGTCAATGAAAACTGCTCATTTTTGGAATTGCTTTGTATTTGTTTTCTCTTTTGATAGTGCATGACGAGAATACTAACAATTAGTCTCTTAACATTTCCTTTTTAGGTATTTGCAGGGATGAAGTTTCCATGGATAACGACCTTCAATTATTATTATTAATTTTTTTTAACATCCTTGGATTGCTTATGTTAAACTGTTGTAAACCGGAGGTGTTATCCATTAATCTATGCAATCCTTTTTAACATCCTATGCTCCTGTGAATTGATGATCAACCATAATACTGAAAATGATGAACTGTATTGTTTGAAGAAGATGAACTACAAAACAAAGTTTTGATCTCTTTTACACCGAAGTAAATACGTAGACATGATGATTAATCAGCGAAGTCTCGATTCCAATTGTTTGACGTGTTTGCGTTTTTTTTTTCGGAACAATATTTTTTTTAAAAGAGGCTTTTGTTTCAATTTTATCACCGAATCCTCCATTTCGAATTTTTTTAAAGGAAAGATTCATAAAATGCTTATAGAATTCTGGAGTTTTTTTTTCTTAAAAACGGAAAATTCATGAATATCTTACATGTTTAACAGCTTAAAAATTGGATTTGGTGTGATTAAGTACGCTTAACAGGTTAAAAACTAGATTTGGTGTGTTCAAGACGTATATTAGTTATGGTGTCAGACTAAAAAACGATCCGTCGTAATTATTTATATATTTTTTAACGGTAGAGATTAAAAACCTGACAATTGTAGAACCTGGATTAGAAATGCCATTTCTCGCCTTTTGATCTAACATCATTTTAAGAAAAAGGTATTGTCAATATAAATGAATAAATATGGCTCAACTTAAGAAGAGGAAAATACATACAAATTTAGCACACTGCACACAACTTTGTTTTTTCCGCCTAGAATGCCGCTGTGGAATAATACTAAAGGTTGGCTTGGCGCGTTTAGAAAGACGCTTTACCGTTTATTACATGTTACATATGGCTAAAATGGGTGGATGGATGAGGTTAAGATAAGTCAAACTAAAGGTTTGGCAGCGGGCATTCGTCAATCTTGCTGACATTTCCACCAAAATCACCTAAACAAATCATACTAAAAGAAATAATAAACGCTATCGTGAATGTTAGATTTTCAAAACCAAATCAAATATATAGGTTTGAATAATATGAAATCAAACCAATCACTTTAAATACAGTTTGGTCTTTCGGTTTGATTTGGTTCAGTTCGTTAGAGTATCCACAATCATAAAGCATTATTGTCATGCCACATCATAATTTTATAAACTTTTTCTTTATAAACCTTTTATCTACAACACATAAACCTTTTAAAAAGCTTTACACTACCGACTCACTATACATAAATAATTTATCCATTATCAATAAACTATTTTTCTACACCACACAATCATTTAAAAAGCATTACAAAATTAAAAAGCTTCCAAGTTGTCACTAATAAACCGGTTTGTATTTGTAAACCTTTTGCTCAAACCTCTATCCTAGTCATCATGCTCACAATAGGAACAAAGCTATACAAAAGCTTATAAACCTTTTCATACTAATGCATTGGAGATGCTCTTAATTTACACTACAAAGACTATCGTAAATAAAATAAACTTACATATGAAGGTCACCGATTCGATTGTCATCTGATACGTCATGTTGAAATGACTCTTGGTTAGGTTATCCCTGAGTTTGAGTCAGATTCTGTAGGTACGACCCGGGCCGAACTCCAAATTAGTCGGGTCAGTTGATCCGGATAACGAGGGTTTTAAGCAAAAAATAATTCAAAAATAAAACAAACTTACCAACTTGATCTAATAGCACACAATTATCCTATTTACACACCATTTTGTCGGTTTATTTATTTATTGATTTTTTTTGAGAAACTTGTTTGTTTAGTTATTTGGCTCATTATGTCATTACATTCATTAGTTTTTCGTTCAGATCAGGTTTTTTGGTCTAACTTTTTCAAAACCAATTCAAACCGGTTTGGTTTGGTTTGATTTTTTGGTTAGGTTTTTATAATATTAAGAACCATCTAAACGGTTCGTTTTGTAAGTTTTGAAAACGTTGAATAAAATGATCTTCATCCTCACAATTAGAACCACATTTTAAATTGATTCTAAACACCTAGCTATGTAGTTGTAGGCCGTCAATTACATGGCTCAGCTAATTACCTTCTAAAAACTAACTAGATCAGTGGTTGAGTTATCCTCACGAATCCCAACTTCCCGATTCACAATCCGATTTCAATACCCGATTCACAACTCGATTTCACCATTGACAATTATGAGCATCATCATTTTGGCGCTAGAATGAGGTTGAATTCATACCCTTCGATAAAAACTTATGAAGAAACAACACCGCCAAAAGCATGACTCGTAGCCGCACGAGACACCGTGATGGTAAAGACAACCGAACCAACAACACACAATTGTTCACAATCCAACTGAACATGACAACAAAGAAAATAATACTCCTAGGGAAAATGTACCCACTTCACATGGTGAAGTAGGGACCTCCAACACTGTAGAAGGAGCTGATCAGCCTGACATTAATTGTTTAAGCCATGATAAGGATTGCCAAGCAGTTAATGGGTGATCACCCGGAAATGTTTGCCACTATACACGAGAAGGCCTGAAAAGGAATGGAAAAAGAAGTTCTTGAACTTCAATGAGGTTAGAGGCAACGAAACCACTCTTAAAAGGTGAAATGGCTGTGTCAAGTACCAAAGACAATCGGCAAGAAAAACAAGATGAAAGCCTTTCCTATCGAAGGATGAACAAAGCCGAAAAAGATGAGGTGGGCCGGCTTATGAGCATAGATGTAATAGAGATATACATTATATCTCCCTTCACTGCTCACATAGAACATTACTTCGTGACTGCGGGTTCAAACATCCTTTAAAATGGATCCCTATGATGGGACCAGAGATCCAGCAGACCATCTACATCAGTATGTGTAGCACATGATGATCTATTGCGAACCGGATGAAATGAGGTGGAAAGATTTCCTTATGCTACTAACCGGGAAAGCTAGAGAATGGTTCAAGAGGTTGCCACCTCATGCAATCGGTATTTCTGAGGAGCTGGCAGGTTAGTTCACACATGCTTTCACTCAGCTCGACCATTCCAGAGGAATGCCACACACATTCTAACCATTAGACCGAAGGAGAAAGAAACAACACTTGAATACTTGAAACGCTTCATGGATGAAACCAGGAAAGTGCAAGGCCCCGAGGAAAAGGTTATTGTGACCTTGTTTATGTGTGTGTGTGGGGGGGAGGAGGTAGAGAGGGGAGACTTTATGCCAAACTTAACCACAAGCTCTTCTACTCCCTGGCCGAGTGCATGGATGTTGTTCATCGGCATTGTCAGGGAGAAGAAGCCAACATGCTGAATAGATAAGCAGAGAAAAATGATCGGTCGAACAGAAATGACGATTGGTTTGATGGGCAGAAAATAAATCTTGCACCAAGTTCAAATAGGTATTAAACATGCCCACTCACAGGTTATAGCAGGAAGAATCTAGAATCAAATACAATGCAATGACTTCATGAGAATTTCTGACATCAGGCCTTCTTCAGGGTTTGTGTAGGAACATATATAGATAGAACTATACTATTATTCTCAAGGCCTTTTTTAGTTGGCCACCAATACTGTGACTTTGCATTACGTTTTATTTCAGTACATATACTTTGATTTCCAGCTCAGTTGCATGCTTACTTTCTAGTTCAACTATTTTCAATATGGTTAGCGTATTTTACTTGCACTTCAGATATATTTAGAATATCCATTTTTTATACTAACCCAAGAGTGAACTCTGGATTGCCTGTCTAGTAGTTTTCTTAATTTCCTTTTGATAATCACGCAACCCTTACGGAGCATTCGTGTTCAATTTCTTACTTTACATATTTTTCACATGAGTATCAGAATATTGTGGAAGCGGATGAAGTTGTAATGCCCATCGCATTAGTTGATTACTGGACAGTTAATGAAGCAGTTTGTACTAACGTTTTCTTGGAAGATAAAGCCTTAACTTTGATTTTAAGACATTACCAAACGATTCAAATCTAAATAATTGAGAAAATCCGGGTCAGTGTACAATGTTCTTCATAAAAGATAAAACCTTAACTCTGATTTTAAGTCATAACTAAACGATTCAGATCTGAATAATTGAGAAAATCCGGGTCAAGAAGTATAAAGTAGTTGAAGGCAAATGAATCAACAAAGTTAAAGGACACACTATAATTGAAAAATTCAAAAAATATGAATGGAGTGGAAATACAAGGGAAAAAAATATGCGTGCGCGCAAAAAGACAAAAGGAAAAAGAAGAAGAAGTAGTAACTTATCTTCGTATAAACATACTAGTGTGGTTTGCCGTGCAAGACACGGCGAAGAACGGTCCTGCCAAGACTTTCATACTCCTGATTCTGAGGTGATGTAGTAGATGATGACAAAGAAAGTATTTACAAAAGTGGTAGTTTGGAATAGATTGAACTCATAAGTAACTATAAAGTGTTGTGGAATATATAGATATATAACTTATAAAGCATGAATGCAGACAACAATAAAAGCTCTAATGGTTTACAACACACAGTTGAAAGGCATAAGTTTTAAATACATTACATAGAAAACACTTACAGGTGTATGGTGGCATAAAAACGTCATCTCCAACACTGGACGACAGCAGTAGACGGTAGAAGAAGGTGGAGGCGTGGGGAAGAGCAACAGAGAAATAGCAGTCGGCGGTGGAGAGGACAGCTCGGTTGAAAACCTAAAAGCCTAAACCATACTATTATTATTATTATTATTATTATTATTATTATTATTATTATTATTATTATTATTATTATTATGGAGAATTAAGGATAAAGACATGTTTTGGAATTTTTTTAAGAATATGAGGAAAGAAAATATTTTTATAAAAGAATGACAACTTCTATAATTTTTATAGTCTAAAAAACAAGCAAAAAAATTAAATATCTTTTATAGACAATGACAACTTCTATAATTTTTATAGTCTAAAAAACAAGCAAAAAAAATTAAAAAATTAAAGCGCACGGCTCTTAGGGAACTAGCAGCAGAAGCCCTATATGCCCTATCTCTAAAATGAAGATAAAAAATAGAGTTTGTCTCAAATAAACACATGGAGAAATCATATCCTGCTTATTTTTAGGGATAATAAAATCATCCTCTTGTGGGGATGCACTATTCACGCCTTGAACATATTTAATTATTAAAAATTATAGGGATATGGATGCTGTTGGAGTAAAATAATAAATATTTAATGTGTATAATAGGGTTGTGAGGTAGAATATGTATTATTTAATATTATTTGAAATGCTATAGGGATAATGATAGGGATGCTGTTGTGGAGATTTTTAAATTGAGATGTTGTAAAATAGGGATATGTATTATTTTAGGGATAAAATTTAAGGATTCTGCTGGGAGTGCCTTATACGTCTAGGTTCAGTTTTTTTTAGGGAATCTAGGTTCAGTTTTTTCTTTTTTTTTTTTTTTTTTTTTAATTTTTTATTTCTCTTTTCTCCTCAATTTTCAAACAATCACATCTTTAGATCTAAATATCCAAACGCGATAAAAAATTTACTGAATTTTTTATTTTTTGATGCTCTTCGTTTTGAGACTTGGTTCGATATCATTACATCATTTTTTGTGAGATTCACTTTCGAAATTCACTCAGTTAATCTTCTCAGTGAATTCTGAAAATCAGTGAATTTCGATCAATAGTGAATTTCGACAGCGTATATTCTGAAATCATGTCGGAATATGTTGGATGTGGTCTCAAAATAAAGAACATGAAAAAATTTAAAAAAAAATGGTGAAAGAATTTTCAAATTTGAAGTTGTAAATGGAGAGATATGAGTGTTTAAAAAAGATTGATAAAAGAGATAGTGTGTTGGTATTTTTTTTAAAATGCACCAGAATTTAAAAATAAATAAATAAAATAGTTTTGTCCTTTGTACAAAAGTTTTTAAAAAACTGTCATTCTACTTAATTGATGAAATGTTTGTGTCATTCTCACTCATTTCCCGTTATTATTATTATCCACCCATTAATAGGCCACCCTCAATAGGCTAGATGAGACAACACTCCCTAATGCCTGCAAAGCCCTTAAATAAAATAATATATAATATAATAATAATAATAATAATACATAAAAAAGGAAGAAAAAAAATTGGTTGCAAAACACAAGACCTGGCCACCTCTTTTGACAAAAGCAATTGGCAAAAGAGTCGACGTGGACACCTTGAATGGCAAAAAGGAGGATAATATTCAAAAACGTGGAAACATCATTTATTTATAAATAGATGTCAACTGCAATGCAATTGCAAAGAATCAAACACATCAGAGGCATAAAAAAGAAAAACACAGAAGAAGAAGAAGAAAGATTCAGTACAGAGAGACAAAAGAAAAAGAGAGAAATATGGAAGGTCTGATTCCATTTCTTATCAAGGCCGTCAAGAGACAGAAGCCTACCCATGCTTACCGGTGCCTCTCCGATGCATCTAATCGGAGCTATCACTTGCTGACGTCCGGCGGCGGAGAATCACATGAAGGTTCTTCTCATCGGCGAACCGCATCTGAATTTCGTCCAACAACAAACTTTGATTTTTCAGAGCAGTCGTTCGGTGCAAGCCCGAGGCAGGTGAGCAACTATCAGATGGCTACCACAACTGCTACCAAGCGGGTAGCCAAAGGGATTAAAAGTTGATGACGTCCCAAAAAAAAGAATTTGGTGTTTTGATTTGCTATAATTGCACAAGGTGAACAAGGCCGTGAAATGTATAAAAAAATATTATGTCTTTTTTTTAATATGCGTTAATTTTTCCCCGGTTTCCTTTATTAACAGTTTATTCAATAAATTACTAACATATGACACAAGTCATGTAAACAGTTTGTAATTGTGAATTCTGTGTTTACTTGTGTACGTTGGGTCCGTCCCTGATTGAGTGCTTACTGTGTTTCCTTTCGGAAGGGGAAGGAATAAACAAGAATTTTATGGTCTTTACTGTTTAAATTATTAACGTTTCTATTTACAGAGCACCAATGAAATTCCCTCCAGTAATCGTTATTTATGTATTTTTTTTTTAGTAAATTAAATGGTATAAATTTTTCGTGATTTATTCACATTAAAAACACATATGGAAAACCAGGTAGATTGGCTCAAGTGGAGAGTGACTTATAAAAATGTCTTGGGAGGTCACCGGTTCGATTCTTTTCTGAGACGTCATCTTAAAAGAAATTCATGGTCAAAGTCGATTTCTGCAGTATGATCTTCCGGTCGACTCCTGATTAGTTGGACCCGATCGATTCGATATCTTGGTGGGCTTTAAAGAAAAAAAAGGGAAAATCACAATTTACCCCCTTCAACTATAATATACGCAAAATTTACACTCTCGATCTTTTATTTGATCTATTTACAACCCTAAACAATTATGGTAAAATACAACCTTGAACTATTAATTGATCAATTTACCCCCTTAAATTATTAATGTGCTCATTTTACACTCTTAAATTAACTTTTAACATTTTTAAAACCTTCAAACAAATGTAAAACAGTCATTCCCTTCATTATCTTCACCAACTTATTTTCTCCCACCACCACCTTTCCTTCCTGCTCCCCGGCCCCTCCATCTCCACCATGGCACCATATCTATCATCTCCACCACCTACCATCCTTTGAGAGGTTCCATCACCAGAAGGCAGAAACATACCACAACACGAATTGTATGGAAGCAACATATAGTAGCTTCCTATATGTGCGCACCTGGATCCTCCTCTCAAGCTCCGGTCTAAAGTGTCTAATCAGACCTTGAGCCGGCCGGCCGTCCGTCCAAGAGCACAAATTGTATGTCCTTCAATAGTTCAATTGGAGAACCACTTACCACTCTGGCCCACGCCTCAGTATTGTAGGTGAAGAAGAAACCTTTTCCTCGTTTTCCATGGTTGGGGGACAATCGTATAGCCCAGCATTATCAGGAAATCGGATGCTTCAATCTAGTTTTACCATGTTTATCCTCAAGGCTCTACAAGAGAGCATTTTCTTCATTGAAGCAAGCAGATTCAAGATGTGCGTATGAATGAGATAGGAAGAAGATATGAAGAAGTGAAATGACAAATTTGCTCTTCCTTTTAGATTTTAACAAATATAAAATTCATCGAAAGGGTGTAAGTTGAAAATTTAAATAGTTTAGGATGGTAAATTGAGCAATTTATAGTTCAAGGTCGTAAATTACTCAAACATATATAGTAGTTCAGGGTTGTAAATTGAATAAATAAAAGTTTGAGGATGTAAATTTTACATGTGGTATAATTTAAGGGGGTAAATTATATTTTCCCAAAACAAAAAAAACACTATGGAAAAGTAGAAATCATAACAAAAAATAGAAAAAGAAAGCCATATGTATTATAGCCTATTCACACTGAAAAACACTACTCCTTTTTTTTTTTTGGCCAAATTATTAAAAAGGACTGATTTTCAACTTATTAGGGGTAATAGGGCACTCCGAAATCTTATTTAGTTATAAGGACATTCTAATTTTAAGAAGAAAACTTATTTAGTTATAAGGACATTCTAATTTCAAGTGGATAAAGAGGAAGAAGGAAAAAAAAAAAAAAAAAAAAAAAGGAAGGAGGAAAAAAAAAGCTGGCAAAGTAAAAAAAAAAAATTTAAAAAAAATAACTTACTGAACGTGTGGGTGGTTTTTTTTTTTTTTTTTTAATATTTTTTTTTTAATTCACCATATTTCTAAAGGTCTTATATTTTGATCTAAAACTCGAATCATCATAATTTTTTCACTAAAATTCATATTTTTTCGTCTTCTTTATTCTAAAATCAAATTTGATATTTTTCCGAATAAATTTCATAAAATCAATTTTTTTCTTCATAAAAATCGACGTGACGTATTGATCACCGTCATGCATTGACCACCTACCCGGATGCATTGGCCACCGGGATCCATTAACCACCCCGATGCATTGACCGCCGCGATTCATTGGCTACCATGATGTATTGACCGCCGCGATCCATTGACAACCTTGATCAGTGACATCTCATTGTAGCGATTTATTCAATGACGTTTCATTGTAGCGATTTATGCAGTGAATTCTTATTGTAGCGATCTATGCAGTGATGTCTTATTGTATCGAATTATGCACTGACGTGTTATTGTAACGATTTATGCAGTGACGTGTTATTGTAACAAGTTATGCATACCTTTGGTTGTAAAAATATGCCTTTAAACAAAAAACAAAAAAAATACAGTTATTTTACAAAGTTATCGAAAATTTAAACCAACACTAATCAAATAAACCAACATCAATCAAATATTTAAAGATAACAAAGAAATAAAGTTACTTTACAAAGTTATCAAATGTGTGTATCAAGTTGTATATGCGGTGACATCAATATCATTGCATCAGTTATCTAATTATAAATACAGTCATCAATGTCACTGCTTCAAACATCAATGTCACTGCATAAGTCATCAATGTCACTGCATAAGTCATCAATGTCACCGCATCAGACATCAATGTCACTGCATAAGTCGTCAATGTCATCAAGATCAAACATCAATGTCATTTGCGTAAGTCATGAATGTCCTGCGTGATCGACATCAATGTCACCGCTTAAAACCTAATAATCATCGATCGACTCCACGCTCTTGTTTTGCAATTCTCCAAATGTGGAGCTTTTAATATGGATATAAGTACAAGTTTGGTGAAACTACAAAGACTCTTCACTATGACTCTTGTAATGGCCACACGTTGTTTGTGCCCTCACGATAATTGGATTCATTGTGGAATCCTCAATTCTTTAACACGATATTGAATCATTTGACGATCTTGTTTAGCTTAATGTCCTGCATCATTCATCAATGTCATCGCGATCGGACATCAATGTCACTACATCGATCATCAATGTCCTGCATCGACATCAATGTCCCCCATCAAACATCAATGTCCATTGCGTAAGTCATCAATGTCCTTGTATCAGACATCATTGTCACTGCATAAGTCATCAATTTCACTGCATAAGTCATCAATGTCCCTGCATCAGACATCAATGTCACTGCACCATCATGTAAAATTGAAAAGCGAAAACCCAGAAATAATCTCTTTTTTTTTTACTCTGTAGCAAAGCAGATATTAAGCAGCTGACCTACTTGTTCTCTCATCACCTGGACTTTGTAGCTGATATTTTATTTATTTCATCTTGATGACTTCTAGTTGCGCAATGCCATCCGAGATTTGTTGGTGATTTAAGTATAATCACAAGCCGTTGAGGTAATCGGGGCTTAGTACAAGGGTGGATATACTCGTAACACTTAATAATAAGTTTGGAGGTGCGGAGTGCACGCTTATATAAGTGTATATGAGTATACGGATGGAAAATAAGCAAGTATAGTTCGAGAAATTCACTTAAAGGACCGGAAAACCAGTTAAAGGACCAAAAATCAGTTTTTGGTGAAACAGAGCGACAAGCGCCCGCCTGTGGGATTCTGGTTAGGCTAAATGTTGAACAGAAAGTTTGGCGTTTTTCTGATGTTCACGGGCTGGCCACAGGCGCCCGCCTGTGGCCCGAAAACTGAATTTTAGGTGCCTCTTGGTCCTTTTAAGTGGTTATAACCAAGTGATACCTTTTCACTTAGGTTGCAACCAAAAATCACGAACTTGTAACTTATCTTTCAAAGAATCCAAGTACCATAAAAGGCTCTTTTACATTGTTGAACAATAATACAACATTTTGTATGCATCCTGAAAAGTCTTAAACATCTAAACATTTCAAAGTGATCTTTTGTTCTATTTTGTCCTAGACAAAAGGAAAGGCTCTCGATCAATATCTCACTTAAATTATTCGTGATACTCCGGACAAGTAAGGGGTCGAATAAATTTAAGAAGAACAAATGATATACGGCGTGACTCATGAGGATCCGTTCTTCATATAAATTTGCAGGTTTTCATAGCATTGGTGATCATATTCAAGACCCTCAAAAACCACAACAATCTTCTTAAATTTATTGTTTTGATCACAATGGTGAATGCAAAGGATTTGATGATGAATTTCGGGAAACTTGACAAGTTCGAAGGAGTTGATTTCCGGAGGTGGCAAAGGAAGATGCATTTCCTTCTCACAACATTGAAAGTGGTGTATGTTCTTAGCACAGAAATACCAGAAGTTGATGATGATGCACCGTTGGAGGAATTGTGAAGGCGGAACAAACGGGAAAATGATGACTACATCTGTCGTGGTCACATTGTCAATGGTATGTCTGATTCGTTATTTGACATTTATCAAAACTTTGCTTCTGCAAAAGAGTTATGGGATGCACTAGAAACTAAATATTTAAATGAAGATGCATCTGCTAAAAGTTTCTAGTTGGTAATTTTATGAAATACATGATGGTAGATTCACGATCCAGAATGGAACAATTCAATGAACTACAACGCATTTTAGGCCAATTTGCACAACACAAAATGGAAATGGATGAATCTATTTCTGCTTCTAGTATCATTGACAAACTACCACCATCATGGAAAGATTTTAAGCATATGTTGAAACACAAAAGGAAGAACTCTCCTTGGTTGAACTTGGTAGCCATCTGCAAGTTGAGAATCCTCGAGAGCGCGGGAGGGGGGTTAAAACCAAGGGCAAGGAAATTGATGAATCCACGTCCATTCATGTGATGGAGGTTTGGGAGAGTTCTAAAACTAACAAAGGGAAATACCATGGCAAGAAAAAGAAAAGTCGAATGACAAAGAATCCGGGAAAAGGCCAAAGGGGCTGTTGGATTTGTGGTAAGACAGAGGACACTACAAGGCTGATTGCCGAGTTTGAAAGAATGGTAAAGGCAAGGGTCCAGAGCAAGGGTCGAAAGACCAAGGACCACCACATCATCAAGGTCAGAATGTTAATGATGGTATTAATTCGGTTATGAATTATGTGCCATTTATTTACTCAAGCTTTTTATATGCGGGATGATGATGTTACGTGGTGGATCGACTCGGGAGCAACAAGACATGTATGCAAAGATCGACGCTGGTTTGAAGACTTTGAACCAGTGAACGATGGATCTATCTTAAAGATGGGAAACGAGTCGAAGGCTGTAATAAGTGGTGTAGGAACTATTACTTTAAATTTCGATTCTGGAAAATCAGAAAAACCATTTAATGTTTTATTTGTGCCATGCATTCGAAAAACCTTGTTTCGGTGCTTTGTTGTGTAAATCGGGCTACAAACAAGTTTATGAGTCCGATAGGTTTATTTTGTCAAAACATGGTGTATTTGTTGGTTTTGGTTATTTGTGTAATAACATGTTTATGCTTAATGTTGTTAATAATAAAGTTAATCAAGTTATGCATATTTCTGATGTTAATATTTCAAAGTTGTGGCATGCACGATTAGGACACGTACATTACAAACGTATGCTTGTTATGTGCAAGAATGCTTTGATTCCCCCTTTTGATATCAATATGGATAAGTGTACTACTTGTATGCTTAATAAAATTGTAAGACAACCATTCCGTGGTGTTGAAAGATCGTCTACAATTTTAGAACTTATCCATAGTGATTTGTGTGATTTTAATGCCACACCTTCTTTGGGAAATAAGAAATATGTTGTTACTTTTATAGATGATAATACTCGTTTTTGTTATGTTTATTTACTTAATACAAAAGACGAAGCACTTGATAAGTTTAAAGTTTATAAAAGTGAAGTTGAATTGCAATTAAATTCAAGTATCAAACGTTTTCGTACCGATAGAGGTGGTGAATTCTATGATCCAACCTACTTCGGGTCGTGTGGTGTTATACACGAGGTTACTGCACCGTATACGCCACAACAAAATGGCATTATGGAGAGGAAGAACCGTACTCTCAGCCGAGATGGTAAATTCCATGTTATCCTACTCGGGATTGAGCAGTGGATTTTGGGGTGAGGCCATGTTAACGGCCTGTTATTTCCTAAACCGAATTCCAAATAAAAAGAATTCTGCTACCCCGTATGAACTTTGGTTTAAAAAGAAACCAAACTTGAATTATTTAAAAGTTTGGGGTCAAATGCGCGGGCGGTTGTTAGACTTCCCGATCCTAAAATTAAAACTTTAGGAGAAAGAGGCATCGATTGCATATTCATTGGATATGCAAGTCATTCAAAGGCATATAGGTTTTATGTTATAGAACCTAGTGATTAATGGTGGTCGCACATTCGGTTATAGAATCACGTGATGCTATCTTTGATGAGAATAGATTTACTCTATTCCTAGACCAAAGGATATTGCTCCTACAATAGTTGGAGTGAAGAATGTGGAGAATAATGATTCTCAAGTTGAGCCTTACGAACTTGAAGAAGTAAGAGGGCTAGAATAATGAAAACATTTCCACCGGATTTTGTTACTTATTTGGTGGAAGGTTCGAGAAATGAAGTTGGATATGAATACTCATATTGTTACAATATTGAGGATGATCCAAGGACATTTTCTGAGGCAATGGGATCTCAGGATGTATCATTTTGGAAAGAAGCCATCAATGACGAGATGGATTCCATAATGGGTAACAATACGTGGATTCTTACAGATTTACCACGAGGTTGCAAACCATTAGGTTGCAAGTGGATTTTCAAAAGGAAAATGAGAGTCGACGGTACTGTTGATCGTTATAAAGCCCGGTTAGTTATACAAGGCTTTAGGCAAAAGGAAGGTATCGATTATTTCGATACTTATGCTCCCGTTGCTAGAATCTCCTCAATCAGGTTATTGATTGCCTTAGCCGTAATTCATAACTTGGTGATCCATCAAATGGATGTTAAAACAACATTTCTAAATGGAGATTTGGATGAGGAAATATACATGAAGCAACCGGAAGGATTTATTATGCCCGGTAATGAGCATAAGGTTTGTAAACTTGTTAAATCATTGTATGGACTTAAACAAGCTCCTAAACAATGGCATCAAAAGTTTGATGAGGTTGTCTTGACTAGTGGATTTAAACTCAATCAGTCAGACAAGTGTATTTATAGTAGATTTGATGAAACCGGTAACGGTGTGGTAATCTGTCTATATGTAGATGACATGTTGATTTTTGGCAGTGCGAACCAAAATCGAGGTTGATAAGTGTAAAGAACTCTTATCTTCTAGATTCTTTATGAAAGACATGGGGAGGCGGATGTAATTCTTGGTATTAAAATCAAGAGAAATCGGGAGGATTTTCACTAACACGCCTCATTATATTGAGAAAGTGTTGAAAAGGTTTAATTGTGAAAATTGTACTCCGGCAAATTCTCCCATGGAGCCTCATGAGAAGCTTGGACCTAATAAAGGTGAAACCGTTAATCAACTTGAATATTCACGAGTCATTGGTCGCTTGATGTATGCAATGACTAGTACACGACCGGATATTGCCTATGCAAATGGGAAACTAAGTAGATATACTAGTAACCCGTAACTTGTCATTGGAGAGCGGTTGTTCGTGTATTGAGCTATCTTAAGTCTACCAAAGACTTTGGTTTGACTTATGTTGCATATCCTTCGGTGATTGAAGGATATTCGGATGCTAGTTGGATATCTAATGTGAAGATCATTCTTCTACAAGTGGATGGGTGTTTGTTTTAGGTGGAGGTGCCATTTCTTGGGCTTCTAAGAAATGACATGTATATCTAGCTCGACTATGAAGTCGGAGTTTATTGCCTTGGCGTGAAGTAAAAAGAGGCGTAATGGCTTAGAATTTGATTCATGAAATTCCTTTATGGCCTAAACCAATATCACCAATATCTATCCATTGTGATAGTTCATCAACACCGCCTAAAGCATATAGTCAAGTGTATAATGGAAAGTCGCGACACTTAGGTGTTAGACATAGCGCGATCGTGAGTTGATCTCTCACGGGGTGATATCGGTTGTGTATGTGAGATCTCAAAGAAATTTGGTGATCATTTGACGAAAAGGATTAGCTAAGGACTTATTACAAAAGTCGGTTGTCGGGATGGGTTTACAACTCAGTATAAGTTTCTCGAATATGGGACGCCCAATTTCCCTTTGGTACAATGCCTTAGGCTAAATTCAATGTGGTAAGCCTGTTTTGGAAACTTGAGCACATGTATTAATCCTAAAGGTATGTGCTGTTTACCTGTGAGATTAGGTTGAAGTGTTATCTTCTTAATGAATCTTATAAAGTGCTAATGCAGGTGCACGGTAAACTAAAGATTCACCTATATGAGTATGAAGTATGGCCGCTTCAAGGAAAGTTGGGTTGGCTTTCTAAATGCTCAAGAATGGATATGGACACAAGGCCGGGTTTTCAAGAAATGGTGTCAATTATAATACTTTGAAGTAGTTTCAATTCATGTGTATTGTTATGTACATGTATTCAAAATGTGTAAAGGGGTTCAATGCTTAGTCACACCCCAATACTCGAATATTTGCGTGTAATAATACTAGATGGAAATTCAATCTTCGTGACATTTTCATTGAATCATGAGTTGGTTTGTTTTATGACTGTTTTGTTATACTAAACCAAGGATTACACTTAAATGGGGGAGGAATGTTGGTGATTTAAGTATAATCACAAGCTGTTGAGGTAATCGGGACTTAGTACAAGGGTGGATATACTCGTAACACTTAATAATAAGTTTGGAGGTGCAGAGAGCACGCTTATATAAGTGTATATGAGTATACGGATGGAAAATAAGCAAGTATAGTTCGAGAAATTCACTTAAAGGACCGGAAAACCAGTTAAAGGACCAAAAATCAGTTTTTGGTGAAACAGAGTGACAGGCGCCCGCCTGTGGGATTCTGGTTAGGCTAAATGTTGAACAGAAAGTTTGACGTTTTTCTGATGTTCACAGGCTGGCCACAGGCGCCCGCCTATGGCCCGAAAACTGAATTTTAGGTGCCTCTTGGTCCTTTTAAGTGGTTATAACCAAGTGATACCTTTTCACTTAGGTTGCAACCAAAAATCACGAACTTGTAACTTATCTTTCAGCAATCCAAGTACCATAAAAGGCTCTTTTACATTGTTGAACAATAATACAACATTTTGTATGCATCCTTGAAAAGTCTTAAACATCTAAACATTTCAAAGTGATCTTTTGTTCTATTTTGTCCTAGACAAAAGGAAAGGCTCTCAGTCAATATCTCACTTAAATTATTCGTGATACTCCGGACAAGTAAGGGGTCGAATAAATTTAAGAAGGACAGCGATATACGCGTGACTGCGAGGATCCGTTCTTCATATAAATTTGCAGGTTTTCATAGCATTGGTGATCATATTCAAGACCCTCAAAAACCACAACAAGATTTCGCGTATCTAAAAGGTCTAGTTAAGCTCAAACGTTACACAAACCAGAAAACCAAACATTTTTTTCAAATTAAAATAGACTTTTTGATACAAAAATGAAGCCCCAAAAATTAAACGAAGAAATGTGTGTAAAAAAGGATACTCAAGCCTCATGCCTTCACCCGTTGTTGATGAGTGCATAACAGTGCCTTGTAAACTTGCTAGTGCTTCAGTTGAAGCAGCAGTATCCTAAATATGGCAGTCAGATATACGTGAAATTGCAAACAAACTCCTTTACCCTTTTCCTTTTTTGGGAGGTTTTGGTTAGGGGGAGTGTTTAAAACACATAATTACTCTGTATTTTGTCGATTGTCTTTTTTAAGGATCTCTCTGTCTTTCTATGAGCATGTGGTTGTGGAATCCGTTAATTTTTTCATACATTATATCTGCTAGTGGATTTAAGTTAACAGTATGTGCAAGCATCTTCTTAGTCAAAGGGTCATCTCCTTTCGACCCTTTATGCCTGCATTAATTTGGATTACCATTTTATTTTGTATTCGCTCTATAGGAAGGAGAGATTCCTTATGTTAGTGCAGGTACCGGTTTCTTTAGTGATAGATTTAGAAAGCTTTCTTCCTATTGAAATTAGAACGTCCTTGTAACCGAATAAGTTTTTTGAGTGTCATAAATGATAATTAAGTCTCTAGCGACGGCCTTATAACTAATAACCCTCCTTTTTTTAATATGTCGCAGAGTGAATAATCACACAGATTAAGAAAATAATTAATATATGTATTGAAAGTATATTTTTTTATTGAAGATATAAATATTTCGTTGGTAATTGAGTTTTTAGTATTGGAATTGTGTTTTTTTTTATTGGAGATGTAAATATTTATTGGTAAAGGAGGAAAAAATAATAAATGATACAATGGAAATGTAAAATTACAGATAAATAAAAAAATGACAAATTCTGAAATATGACAGATAAAAAAAACGGAGGGAGTATATCATAAGGGTATCATTGTGTTAATCCTTGCTGGCCGGCGGCAAAGGATTCAAAGTTGGAGAAATCAAAATAAAACATGTCGTATGAATACTTTATGAACCAGCTAAGGGCATCTCCAAGGGGTTTTTTTTTTTTTTTTTTTTACCAAACACCAAAATGGTGTTAAATTATATCATTGCTCTCCAACCGTTTACATCAAATCTTACACCAAAACAAATGTTCTAAGGATATTCTATATTAAAGCATTGAATTAATTTTAAAAAAAGGCTGAACTGACTAAAGTGGTACACCAAATTTGGTAATAGAAGAAAGGGATTTGGTGAAATGAGAAAAAAAAAAAGTACCATTGGAGCAACACCATTACACCAAAATGGTGCAATAGCCCCGGTTGTTCTTCCTTGGAGATGCTCTAAAGACTATTTGGACATATCAACTTGGATTTGCACAAAGTTCCTACCTCAAAGGTAGTGGGAATTTTGCTTTTGTGGGCATGAAAGAGAGTAACCACCAACCGAAGACATTTGCAACAAAAGTATCCAGTCGGGACTCAGATGAAGCGGACATGTTCTTGTTTGATTCGTGTGGATGCATTTGTTCATCAGTCAATTGGGGATTCCAAGATTATTTATTATCTTGTTCCAGTAAATTAGTTGGAAGTATAATTAGCATGATGATATTCACTTTACGCATGTAGATGGCGTTTTTAGCAATAATTTTGCAAGTTTTCAAGAAGATTTTGTTATTGATAAGACGAGGACAATCATGAGAGAGTCGATCCTTTTCATCTCCTCCAATCAACCTATTACTTTGGGCCTGTTTATTTCCATTCTCTACACATGGTTCTTGTTCAGGGAAGTGTTTCTATTCTTGAAATGGAGTTTGTTTTATGCCCAATTCTGTTAAGAATTATTTCCCCACAAGTTTATATAGATCGGTCGCCACGGGTTTTAAGAGCACCTCTGAGTTATGCACACATCCATCGTCTATGCTTCTTGAGTATAAGGCTACTAGCAATGACTTGATAATAATTCTCCTTCCAGAAGCTTTTGACATCACCATAGAGACTGATTGGGTGGTTACTCTAACCAACACTTCTGCTAAGAAATATGGGCTTTACATATCACTCTTCCTTGTTAATTACTGTTGAAATAGTGTCCTAAACCCAATCGGGTTGGACCGGATCCGACCGGGTCGGATCATTCCTACTATTTCTTTATGTTTATACATATATTAAATGGCTTTTATGTTGTCATATATATGTTCTTTTAAAGAACCAATTATGAATTGTTATATGATAACGTCCTTAGTATTAAACTGTGATAGAGAAACCATGATAGGCGATTATGGTTGATGAGATCTCTAATCACTTTAATAAGTTTGATACTTAAAATGTCTCTAGGTGATGTCTTTGTCAAACAGGGCATTGATAGTATAAACAGACTAGCACGTATTAGATGTCTTCTCTTCTTTAAGAAGCGAGGATAGATCTCGCCTCTATCGAAGTGTAGAGACACTTGGGTATGCGTGGGCGTGTATTAGAGAATGCGTCGTTAGGGATCGACCCACTTACACGGATAAGTGTCACACTATGTGACGGTTGTGTAATTATCCTTTTGACCGAGTCTTCATGGCATCACGGTGTGGATTGTCATGCTTTGACACTATTGAGGTTTCCACAGCCATGGGGCGATCATGCGGTAGTGATTGGGTATGATCTTCAAGCACGCGGAGTATACATGATTGGTCGTCCGGGGAATCGCGTATCCTATGATTGGGATCGAATATCCGAAATGGCCTTCTTATAAGGAATGTCTTACTCTCGTGAATCTTTGCAAAGTGGGAGTAAACGAGTTACTTCGAGAGAGCATGATATCCAGATTATAAGATACGGTCGTTGATGTTTTGACACTTCGACTAACGACCGTATGGATATTATTACAAATGATAGGATTGTAAGTTACACGGTAATCTGTTTCACATGAAAGGTAGTAGTCATTGCATTTGACTCTTCCGATGATTGGGGTCGCGGTGTGTTGCTACGCTATCCCGTGATCGTTAGGCATGAAGGGCATTTTAAGTAATTTGCACTTTGTGTCTACGGCCAACATATTCGGAAGCCTATCGGGTCACACACATATGAACATCTAGCCGGATTAAAATGTGGTTATAGATGATAACCAAATAAGGAAAGTTTATCTCGAGACTATAAAGGTTATAGTGGTAAATTGATATGGTGGTATTTATTTATTATGAATAAATTAAATACAAGATATTAATAGTATTATATTAATTAAAGAATACTCCGGAAGCCAATTTATGGCTAAAGGTGGCGCAATTTGTGTGTGTATAAGATACACTTTGGATTGTGCAATTTAATTAATGATATTACCATAATATTAATATAAGATATTAATATTTATATAGATATATATGGACATGCGTGACATGCATTTGCATGTGCACATATGTAGACTACAATTTGTAGTTAATATTATATAATGGATTTATATGTGTAATAATATATGTGTGATATATACACACGCAGTAAATTGATTTATGGTAAATAAAATAAATATAGTCAATATAAGATATTGACAATATCCTAGATTTATTTAATATGAGATATTATAATAAATGAGATAAATCAATCAATTATATTTTCCTTATTTTATTGGAGAAAGGTTTTTCTCTCTACTCTACTAGGGCGCCCATACACTATAAATATAGTGTGGGTGTCAAGCTCTTTTATACAACATAATTCCAAGAACTAATAGTTCTTGTGTAAAAATAGAGAGCATCCTATAGAGAGTTGGAGAGAGTGAAAAGGCCGGTCTAGCAACCGGAGTTTTCCAATAGCAATCCATGATGGGATTCCGGTGGTCGTTCGTGTGGACTAGCGGTGAGGCCGAACACTGGGCGGCTCTATGCGAACTACTCTCCTTAGACGGTCAAAGCGTCGATCTTTTAGATCAACCAAGGTAACCACCGTCTCTTACTCGTTTGTTTATTGCTTAAACGAAGTCGATCTTGGGTCGATAGGAAATAAATTTTTGAATTCACTGCGTTCCCGCGTAGATTTCTAACGATGGTATCGAGAGAGCTTGAGCTTAAGCAATAAGCATGTTATTATCGTAGTTAATTTTATCGTTTAAATCACGTAATTAAAAGATGAAAGATTTTTGATTTGCAAAATTGATACATGAAAAGAAAAAAAGGGATCGGGTGGTGCTCGGCCGATCGGCGGCGGCACCACCACCGCGCGGCGGTCAAGCGGCGGCGGCGGCGGCGGCGCAAAGAGGCAACTTCTTGCCGCCGCGAATGGATTGACCGGTCAATCTTTGGCGGATCTCCAAATTTTTGTTTTGTGTATTTTGTGATTCAATATGGTTCATAGTTGTGATTAAAATCTCCTTTGTTTAGTTGTGTCGTGTATTAACCAATGGTTCAAATAGTTTGGCCATTGGGATGCCACATGGCGTTAAAATAATAATGGCATTTCCAAACTTTGTTTGGAATAGGCTAAGCCTTTCCAAATATTTGATTTGGGAAAAGGCTTGCGCCACTTCAAAATTTTGATTTTGGAAAGTGGCGAGCTTAAACTAAAATTATTTGGCCTTTCCAAATATTTGATTTGGAATAGGCAGGCCCTTTTTCAAATATTTGATTTGTAAAAGCTTAGGCTTGCGCCACTTCCAAAATTTTGATTTTGGAAAGTGGCTGCGCTTTAAGCCAAATTTGGTTTAGAAACCAAAGCGTCCTTTTGATTACGAATCAAAACGAAAGAAACAAAAGAGACTTAATTTTAATTTTGATTTATTTTTGGAATAGTTCCAATTAATTAAAATTAAACTTAAAATCGTTTAAAATTAATCGTTAATTTTATTTCGATTAAATCATTTAATTAATTAAATGTTAATTAGTTAATTGATTGGATAAAATTATTTAATAGATTAAATGTTAATTGATTAATTAAGACGCAAGTAGTTAAGTTTTAATTTTATCTTTTTCATAAGATTTTATTGTATGGATTAGATATAGTAGATATAATATGATTATATGGACCCGATTGATCGTGGACTCGAATCGATAGGATAGATGTGAATGATTTAATTTTTCTGTTGGTTTAAAAATTGTTCTAGGCCGTTATGAAGAACGTGACTCAGTTTATTTTACGCATTTATCCCATTCCTCGTTGACTCCCCGTGTGCGGCGGGTGTATTTATTTTATTAGATAGAATTAAATGTAACAAGAATGGAGCGGAAGATGGAGACCAAAGAAAGACGAAAAATAAAGATCCCATTGGAGAATGGCGCATTAAAGATCCTATTGGCGGTTGCAAATTGCCTTTAGATTGTGACCAGCGGTTTAAATCGGTTTGTATTCGAAACCGCACCTGTGAAAAGTCCATGATCATACCGGTTACTTTACGCATTTATTTATTTTGTGCTTGTATTTATTTTATATGATACGATAGATGCATGACTAGGCACGATCTAGATAAATGTGTAGGATGTATGTTTACAGAGATAGACATATTTATGATGAGACCATGATTAAAAATTAATTAAGTGAATTAGTTTACATAAATGCTTCCACCTCAAAAGAATCAAGTTGAAATTGCCTCCCCATATTATAATGACGGTGAAGAGCCCTTGTTCGGATCCAACTCATCACCAAAGCAGCGGGGGGTTGACCTACCTCGGGTATATCATCATTATCGAGATATGATCGTATGAGATCTCACGAATATTGGGGTTATGACTTGACTAAGAATTCTCTCGCCACCACCCAAAGCGGGTCGTTTGGATTTTAGAGGCAAGGGTTTGACTACTTCATAAGATGAAAATTGTCAAAGAGTTGACTAGTCAAACAACAAGAGTCGTATAAGATACGATTGACAAAGTGTTGTCTACCTATTATGCTATTTTCGGCCCACCAGCCAAAGCGGGGGTCGGGGTAGTTTAGTGGGATCTTGTCCACTAAAGAAATTAATAATTCTTGAAAGTCAATTGGGAGTAGTTGACTAGTGGGAGCAAAATCATAAACCAAAAGACCATTTTTGATTTTGCGTGTATAAACAACAACACTCATTTATTTTCATTTTTTTTTATGTTGTAGTTTTAGCAAACTTTATATTTATGTTTAATTCTCGATTAGTAAAACCAAATTATGACTGTTAATTTTGAGAAACGTTCTCAAATATGGTTAAGTAATCCTTTTAAAATAAGCAATGACATGAGCCATCCCGTTATAGTAGTTAGAGACAAGGAGATTACATAATTGATGCAGTGCTCCGAGACTTTAATTATTAATGAAAGCGGAAGCTCATGATATGATTAAATCATTTGAAATAAGTTTCAACGAATTAGTCATATATTGGATACGATCCAAGATGATCATTCAGTCATACGATGACAATTAATTCAAACGTTGGATAAGAATGACTACGTCTAATTTTGGAAAGGTTGTTTTCAAAATTGTAAGATTTAAGTATCGACTTAATTCTATCATTGCTTAAAGGTTAATTAAATAGTCAATGTTTTGAATACGATTCAAAATGTTAAATAAACTATTTAATAAACTTTAGATTTTCTTTATGAAAGGAAATCAAAACATAGCTCTTGTGATCTTTCTTAAGTCTTATGAAGACTACAATAAGAAACATTTCTCAAGTGCTTAAAGGATTAAAAGGAAAGTTAGGGCATGTGCTTAAATATAGAGCTTATTGAAGTTTCTATTCTAGGCAAGTGAGTTGAGATAAATGCATCTAAGTTCAAAGTCAACTCTAAGATATATGATATCTTACGAGTCCGATTAAATTAGAAAGATTAAATACAGATATGGAAGGTGAAGCAAAACGTTGTAACACTTACCATATTCGGATCTAAATAAACTGATAAGGGAACTAAATAAATGTTATTATGTTCCGTTCTTATGAAGAACGTACTTTCAGTTATCCGTCAGGATTTGAGAGACATATTCAATTGTAAAGAATAAATGTTATTCCGATAAAGTTGGAAGGTCACTGAATCCAACATACTAGATTGATGTCACTATATAGTTGATATATGTGATAAGATCTCAACTAAATATTTGTATGGTTATTATCCTTGATTTGTGGTTACTCTAGACATAGTCTCTCTGGAAGGGAAGCGTGTAATTAAACGTCATTATGATGATGTTGAACCATATGATTATGAATCATGTGGGTTATACGTATCTTATCCAAAGAGGACTAAAATACCCTTTTTCGAAAGGTTGTAAGATCTAGAAAAATTGTCTAAAGCCTAAACATACCGATGTTTGTTGGCTTATGACAATTAATGCTACAAATAATTATTTGTTAATCTCTATAACTATTTTTAGAAATAGTCAAGTGTGCTCAGTGAAGTGCATAATTCGGAAAGCCCGAAAATTTCGAGCTAGTACGAATATGAGATTGATGAGCTACTTAGAATTAATCTTCAATTGGATTGAAGTAATTAATACCTGGGGTGTGTTTTAAGTCGTCTGCGAAAGGAATAAGATTCTCCTTGAAGGATACCATCTTTGGGATACGCAATTAGATTGTGTTCCCTAAATGGCAACAACACTTTATATGATAAAGGTGTGACGCAAGCCATCACGAAGTATCCCTTACCCGTTTTGGGATAAGTGCCTCATACTTAACCAAATTCCAAAGAATAAAGGTTGAATAAATTCCATATTAGATATGGAAGAGGATAATGTCAAATCTGTCTTAACCGATGATTTGAAGTTGTCATAAGCAAAGTCGGAAAGGCTTGGAGCCTAGTACGACATATGCAACTTTGTGGAATATCTCAAATAAATACGCTAGATATTATTTACTCATCCATGGAGCAAAAGGTGTTTGTCTCCAAACATGTCATCTTCTAGAGGAAGTGTTTCTTTCAAAAGAGATAATGGGGAGTAAAAGGATCTCAAAGGTAGTTTGAGAACCACAATGAAATATTCAACCATAGGAACGTGAGCGAGGCCGCGATAGCGATGAGGTGTAAAACATCGCTCAGTGCACACAAAGTTCTCGCAAGTCTGTGGATAACCTCAAGCTCGAAAATTTGCCGGTATGTTCATCTTGAAGAATGAACATCTCACGACTTATGAAAGAATGTTTGAAAGCGGTTTGAGAGATATGGCCAGGAGCCATAAAATCGAATTAGATTCCATTAGTGACAACCAGGTTGTGAACCTAGTCTGTCTTACCTAAAGGAATGTCCTGAAAGGTGACATGGATAGTAATATGATTACCATAAGGCTATAGTGACGGGTGAAGGGTATGAGGTGTAAACCTTGTAATTGTCTTTATCTTGCCAATCTGTGCTCCGATTCTATTCAGACTATGCTTGTTATAACTTCGTATCATGACTATATGATAGTGTTGAAGATGTTAGGCGATACATTTCGATGTTCATGTAGACGATGACATGATATGTAACTCCACGAGATTCATTTATGGACTCAACAAGTTTCTCTAGACAATTTCTTTGTTTGATAATCAAAGGAGTTTGATTTAGTCAAAAGAAGGATATGCCCAATGTGCAAGATGGATAGTGGGAGTGTGTTACGATTTTTGAGTAAGGTATTAGATATCTCTCACAGGAATCATCACCCCATGTCACGGTCAATTAATGTTTGGTAGTTCAAGGTCTTTACGAAAGCACTTGGATTAGCAGTTCTTATTTTAGAAATGAGAATCTATAGTGATAGATTTAACTGCTGTTAGATTATTGTTTACCTATATAGATGTGATGTTAAAAGAAGTTTAGCATAGATCACAAGATCTGTCTGTGTTAGGGCGTTAGTCCTAAAGATAAGGTGAAAGATGATGCTTATGGAAGGTTTCGCAAGCATCTGCGATAGAAACCATCATAAAGGAAATGCCGGATGTTCATAGTTCATGAACCGCCATGAGCAAGTATGAAAGTAAATGGTAAATGTCGAGAATATCCTTAAACAAGTTAAGGATGATTTCTAGTTTATTGAAGCTTGGAAGCGAATAAATATAGTTATCTTTGACGTATATCCCGAGTCTTACGAAGCGAGTGGGAGCTACGGTGCAGGTTTGCGATCACTTTGATTAAGTGATACGTTGAGTGGAAATGTTCTAGCCTATGGGTCATCAGAAACTCTACAACTTAGCCAAAACACGTAGTGTGCCTTAGAGGCACAAAGCGGGAGCGATACATGGATCTAGAAGGTTCATTCATGAACCTTGTACGGTTCTTCCACCTTTTATATAGGCGATATAGTAAGTGGATTTATTGCTTGAAGCAAGGACCAGGGTCTCGTCGAGAGATTCGTGTGTGTGTTGAGGCGGTTCCTTTGACTTGGTCATATGGAACGTGATATGAAGATAGTCTCGAGTCCCCACGGATAGCGATCCGTTTATGGCTAGAAATTTGGTTGCGAGTATTGCATGAGATTCTTGTGTTTCAACTTGGTCTTGTGTATACGAGTGATTGGTTTTAGGCCAAGTGGGAGATTGTTGAAATAGTGTCCTAAACCCAATCGGGTTGGACCGGATCCGACCGGGTCGGATCATTCCTACTATTTCTTTATGTTTATACATATATTAAATGGCTTTTATGTTGTCATATATATGTTCTTTTAAAGAACCAATTATGAATTGTTATATGATAACGTCCTTAGTATTAAACTGTGATAGAGAAACCATGATAGGCGATTATGGTTGATGAGATCTCTAATCACTTTAATAAGTTTGATACTTAAAATGTCTCTAGTGATGTCTTGTCAAGCAGGGCATTGATAGTATAAACAGACTAGCACGTATTAGATGTCTTACATCTTTAAGGCGGGGATAGATCTCGTCTATCGAAGTGTAAAGACACTTGGACTGTAAGTGGACGTGTATTAGAGAATGCGTACGTTAGACTGACCCACTTACACGGATAAGTGTCACACTATGTGACGGTTGTGTAATTATCCTTTTGACCGGAGTCTTCATGGCATCACGGTGTGGATTGTCATGCTTTGACACTATTGAGGTTTCCCCTAGCCATGGGGCGATCATGCGGTAGTGATTGGGTATGATCTTTGAGCATCCGGAGTATACATGATTGGTCGTCCGGGAATCGCGTATCCTATGATTGGGATCGAATATCCGAAATGGCCTTCTTATAAGGAATGTCTTACTCTCGTGAATCTTTGCAAAGTGGGAGTAAACGAGTTACTTCGAGAGAGCATGATATCCAGATTATAAGATACGATCGTTGATGTTTTGACACTCGACTAACGACCGTATGGATATTATTACAAATGATAGGATTGTAAGTTACACGGTAATCTGTTTCACATGAAAGGTAGTAGTCATTGCATTTGACTCTTCCGATGATTGGGGTCACGGTGTGTTGCTAGACGCTATCCCGTGATCGTTAGGCATGAAGGGCATTTTAAGTAATTTGCACTTTGTGTCTACGGCCAACATATTCGGAAGCCTATCGGGTCACACACATATGAACATCTAGCCGGATTAAAATGTGGTTATAGATGATAACCAAATAAGGAAAGTTTATCTCGAGACTATAAAGGTTATAGTGGTAAATTGATATGGTGGTATTTATTTATTATGAATAAATTAAATACAAGATATTAATAGTATTATATTAATTAAAGAATACTCCGGAAGCCAATTTATGGCTAAAGGTGGCGCAATTTGTGTGTGTATAAGATACACTTGGATTGTCTGATTTAATTAATGATATTACCATAATATTAATATAAGATATTAATATTTATATAGATATATATGGACATGCGTGACATGCATTTGCATGTGCACATATGTAGACTACAATTTGTAGTTAATATTATATAATGGATTTATATGTGTAATAATATATGTGTGATATATACACATGTGTAAATTGATTTATGGTAATAAAATAAATATAGTCAATATAAGATATTGACAATATCCTAGATTTATTTAATATGAGATATTATAATAAATGAGATAAATCAATCAATTATATTTTCCTTATTTTATTGGAGAAAGGTTTTCTTCTCCTCTACTCTACTAGGGGGCGCCCCATACACTATAAATATAGTGTGGGTGTCAAGCTCTTTTGTACAACACAATTCCAAGAACTAATAGTTCTTGTGTAAAAATAGAGAGCATCCTATAGAGAGTTGGAGAGAGTGAAAAGGCCGGTCTAGCAACCGGAGTTTTCCAATAGCAATCCATGATGGGATTCCGGCGGTCGTTCACGTGTGGACTAGCGGTAGAGGCCGAACACTTGGGCGGCTCTATGCAGAACTACTCTCCTTAGACGGTCAAAGCGTCGATCTTTTAGATCAACCAAGGTAACCACCGTCTACTACTCGTTTGTTTATTGCTTAAACGAAGTCGATCTTGGGTCGATAGGAAATAAATTTTTGAATTCCGCTGCGTTCCCGCGTAGATTTCCTAACAATTACATCAGTGTCTTTGTAATCTGCTACGAAAACTTAATGATAAGAGTCTTATGTTATGTGTGTTGGGATTGATTTGAGGTATAATCAAACTAATATCTTGTGGCCAAAGAATCTTCTTGGCTTGACAAAGGCCATGGGGTTGGTTACAACAATTACCTTCATTCACTATATGATCCCCTTGAGGAATATTTTTGTCAACAAGTGGCTGCGGTGAAGTGGAAAAACGGAGTCTGCTAGATGGATCTTATTCATTCTGCACTTTTGGGAAACGAACACATCCGGTACAAAATCAATCATATGTTTGAGGTGATTCGCAGAGTTTTTTTGGGGTGTAAAAGATTAGAACTGAGGTTTGGATGACCAGATTATTTAAGGGCATATTTACTCTATGATGCAATCTTCAAACTAGCTCGTGGACAAGCTATTTAATAGGATGGTTGGAATGATAAAATCAAAACTAATATATGGAAATGAAGATCATCATGGTTGACATAAGTGTTGTTATAATTGATTCATGTATGTATACTCTATGCAAGAATGGACAAATTAAGGGGGGCTTTGAAAATGTTTCATCAGATAGTGAATGAGCTAGACCGCCGATGGATTTTGATGGTGAGCGTGGGAGGCCTCAATGTGGATTCCTACGAGTTTGTTCATGTACAAGCTTTTTGAGTATGAGATGGACCGGTTTAGGGACATCTAAAGTAGATTTATTTTTTATTCTTGTGTTTAATTTAATGGATAGTCATGTAGGCGATTTTAAGTGCTAGATTCACCTAGCTAGAATTTTTAGCCTATAACAACCTAAATCCCTTAATTGTTTAATATTATGTAATCTTTTAACCGCTTTTCATGAATGAAATAAAGAGCTTGAATTAGCACTTTTTATCCTTTTCAATTTGATTTTCTACATTGTTAAAATACAGAAGAGAAACTTGCACTCTATGAAAGACAAAATAGAAGCAACCCAAACATAAACAATGACGAAAATTGATAAAACACAGAAACAAAGAGAACACAGAGATTGAACGTGGTTTCTGGCGTTGTGCCGGCTACTCCACGGATAGAAAATTATATATTTTATTACACACAAAGTTACAAGGATTTTCACACACACACTTCATTGATTACAACATCGGTATTGATAGACACAAATTCCTTAAACCCTAGCTGCCATAAGATATTTGTCAGAACTGTCATAAATACCCAGATGTGGACCCCAGCTCCAGCTTTTATCCACTAGACAAAACTCAGCATCAGCTGACCTTCTCAGACTTGTAATCAACAGCTCAGATGTAGAACTCGGTTGTATGCAACAAACCTCGCAGAGACTCAAGTATTTCGCGACTTGTAAATAACTCGGCTCACTTCACCAGATGACTTTCACAGAACTGAATACACTTACTTAGCTGACCATCATTCTCACCTGACTTTTCCAGATCAGTTCCACCAGTTTATCATCAGTTTAGAGATCAAGTCACTTTACTGACAAATTTCCACTTTGACTTGAACTCTTATTCATAGTCAACCATATTACATAATCAGGTGTACTTGTACCAGATGCATTCGTCAATGCCAGGAGGTACTTGTACCAGACTTCTCCATATAATCCACTCAGCTGATCTGCCCTCAGCTGAGCATCCAGATTTTAGTTTATAATCTTAGAATATTCATCAAGTCCAGACACAACTGAAACTTGGTCTGCTGAACTGGTTTAGTGAACATATCAGCATGATTCTCCTTTGTGCCAATTTTCTTCACTACAACCCTCTTCTCATTTCTCAAAAAATGATACCTCACATCAATATGTTTGGTTCTCTCATGATGAACCTGATCCTTAGCTAGACAAATTGCACTCAGACTGTCACAATAAATCTCAGCTTGATCTTGATGTACCCTTAAAATACTGACTAGCCCCTTCAACCAAATACCCTACTTAGTTGCTTCAGTAAGAGCCATACATTCAGACTAAGTAGTTGATAAAGCCACTGTGGCCTGAAGAGTTGCTTTCCAGCTGACAACTGAATTCCCTAATGTGAACTCCTAACCGGTCATATATTTTCTCTACATGCATATTACTCGTGCATAATCAGCATCACAATACCCTGTGAAAAAACCTTGAGTATCACCTCCATAAATGAGACCAACATCAGTTGTACCATGGCATACAGCAGACTGCTAACTGCATTAGCATAGGGAACTCTTGATATGTACTCCTTATCATCTGTTGACTGCGAAGCATAAAATGACAAATGAACATTGATGTCATATGAGTATCTATTGGGTTTGCAACAGACATGCCAAACTTGGTCAAAATCTTCTATATATAGCCTTGTTGAGATAAAAACAGTTTCTTCTGACTTCTACCTCTCCATATCTCCATCCCTAAAATCTTCTTGGCTGCACCCAAATCTTTCATTTCAAACCAACATTGAGAAGGTCTTTCAGATTCAGAAAATCAGACTTCTTTCTTGCAGCTATCAGCATGTCATCCACATATAAAACAAGATAGATGTATGATCCATCTTTCAGCTGACTGTTGTAAACACAACAGTCATAAGGACTTATGTTATAACCCAGTTGGATCATATAACTGTCAAACCTTGGCAATGGAACATGGCAATGTCTAACATCAACTTCTGGTAGCCTTGGTTTAGCACCACAAATGAGACCCTCCACGGGGAGAATGTGGAGCACCGGAAGGCGACTGTTTAGGCCTTGCGGGATTTTGACTTAGCAGTCAATAGTCCTTTTACAATGTGCTAAGTAATTTAATTAGATTGTTTAGTACTAGAAGTCCTTAGGGATCCTTTTATGTGAATGAACCAGATGGTTAGATTAAATTCATAATAAACATATGTGATATGACTAAAAGCTAAAACACTAAGACAATTGGTGAGGCACGTTTATATTTTGCAGCATGGAACCATTACACCTCTTCAATTGGTATGATGCCAAGGGGTCTCGTGTAATCTTCCTCACGGAGCTGTCCGTGCAATTGAGGTGCTGATTGTGTTGTGGTACGGTGTTCACCATACATATTGTCATTCGATCTTGGTGTAACAAACCTACATGGGCAAGGTTATACTAACTGAGCTAGTAAAGGGTGAGTAAGCTCTTCTGCTACAGTAATCAGCTAGTGTTTGTAGGATTTATTTATGTTATATATATGTTACTTAATTATAACCGATTCTTCCACCCCCTTACTAAGTACGTATGTACTTACCTCTTTCTTTATTATTCCCTATCCCGAAAGGTGTGTATTGTAGGTTGTTTTTGGGGCCATTGATGAGTGACCCCGGGATGATGCAGCTGAAGTTTTTTATTCTCTATTCCGTTGTAATTTGGGTATAGACCTTCCTATCTTTGTAATGTTATGAGATTAGTGGTTTGAGTTTTTGGTTATTGAGAAGTAATGGATTATTTGTATTTGACAGTTATATTAAAGTCGTTGAATGATGTTTTAGATGCAACATGTGTTGTTTTTCGATTGTTGTGTTAGTCGTTTTAGTTGCCCGAGTCTATCGTTTTGTCTTCCGCCTTATCCTCTGATGTTTGACGACGTATGGCTTACATATATAATTAGATTCAATTTTAATTATATGCGTGACGAGCATTTTTTTTTCTGGATAAGTACTTGATATCCAGGACTGGAGCGTCACAATTGTAATGACCATTTACAATAATGATGTCTATAATTAGACATGGAATCCATAGTTGAGAATGATAAATTAATCTAGTTAACCACGACAATGGCTCAAATGTAGAATTTGAAAGGGAAAAAAAGGCAAAAAAATATATCACGTTCAATTAATTAGTTTGTCAGTTGGCACTATTGGTTCAAATTAATGAAGATTACACAAAGATATTCTCAAAGGAAAAAATAGTTATAGCTATAAACATGGAATGTGGAAATAAGACATGCACAAAAGATATGGAATTTGTGAAAAGAGAGAAATTCAGATAAAATATAAATTAAGTGAGTCTAGATGCACATCTAAAATTCAATGGGCATCCAAAGGGAGTCGAAGTGTTTTTTTTTTTCAAACCAGTCAAAGTTTTTTAAATCTATTTTCTAGCTATTACTACGGCATAAAAAATAGATGGCATCTAAAATGATTGACTTTCATTTAAATGACTTCTATTTTAGAGCTATTACAATTGCTTTAACATCAATCTAAACCCAACTTGGATAAAAAGGAAACTACTAACTACTTGACACTCATGTCTTATTTAATGGAAACAATGACAAAGAAATAAAACTAATAATAACACAACGCACTCCAAGACTTTGTTCATAAGATTGCCCTCCAAGCTCAGCATCAAACTCTTCATGAACCCGTATATCTTCTTATTTCAAATAAATGAATGAGCACTAGCTAGATACCCAGTAAGGTGTAAAAGATCAAAAATAGAGATTAATGTTTGTCAAGCCAGAAGACATGACTTGAATTTTCTTACCATTTAGAAGATACGATTTAAAAGTTAATAATATAACAAAATACTTAGGAAAACATCTTGATAGCATAAAACATGATCTTACGTATATCTAGTGTATCCAATTACTTACTTTAAATTCTTGTTACATTCGTATTTACATGTATCTTGGTACGGAAACAAACAAATATTACACATAACAAATAGCAGAATCTATGCATAACATCAGTGTTTGACAAACACATAGTTTGAATGGAGGTTTAACTGAGTATTCAAGAGTACAACGCCATGGTGAAACCCTCACTAGGTGGCCATAAAGTGCAACAGGCAAGAAACCCTCTGAGGTACCTAAACGATACACCGTGTTTCTTATCTAGTACCTAAGCTTGAACAACCATCTTCACACAACATATAAAAGCATATAAGTCAGGTTCATTGTTTACATATTTCTAACCACCTATGCAAGCACAGAAAAATGCCAAAACCATAAACAACACAAACATTTCAAAGCCTAATCTCCATCTACAAAACGAAAGCATTGAAAATGAATTACAGAAGTTTTCGAAAAATACATAATACTTGAAATACTTTGTATAGCACATAATACATAATGCTTTAGCAGTAACCGACAAGATGCATTACATAGCCCTAAACTAACATATTACGTGCAGAAACTTGAAGGAATTTACTTTAAAACAATATAAACAATTAAACAAGTCTTTTTTTGATAAGAAGGCACCTCATATACGAGCTGAACCTATTAACCGAACAACAACTAACTTCCTAATCTACGCGAATATACGAACTGAAGAACAATATAATCTGAATACTACGAATTCAAAGCCATACATAATCAAGACTACGAATGAAACGAGAAACGATGAGGAATTTACCTTCAAAAGATGAATCCAACCTCGAAACCGCTGCTGGAACCAAAACAACTTCGATTTCTCCATTCTGACTCGGAGAACGAACCCAGAACGGTCAAACCGACTTGTGTAGAAAATGACCAACGCGCTTTCCAGAGAAAGTGCTAGGGACAACAGCCTACTTTTCACTGAAAACCTTAAAAACGGGAATTTTTGAAGTCTAGGCTTCATGAAGCCTTTTTATACTCTTTTCGGAGCCTTACGTTAGTTTAAGGTAACTTGGGGCCAACTAAAAGCTAAAAAAACGAAAATTAAAGGAAAACAAATTTTAAAAAATAAAAAAATACCCTTACAAAGATGCTAGAGTTTTACACTCTAGTTTTGTTTCATAATACTTTTAGAATATGATTTGAGTATTTATTATAGTTTTCATTCCCTCAAACTTAATTTATTGTCTATCAAATGACTTTTAGTAATATTTTACCGCTATTAGAATAATGGTAGTCGAAAGTTATTTTGGTTTTGTTTAAAATTTTATAACATCTATCCAGCTAGCCTTTTGATCTGACTTACATTTTAATTAAGACAAAGGTATTGTTCATATAAATGAATAAATATGGCTCAACATCAAAATAAATTAAGAAGAGGAAAATATAAAACATCTGTCTAAAAATATAAGTCATCCCACGTTTTTAATTTGTCCTACAATTTAAATCATTCAACATTACCAATGCAACATTTATTACTCTTTTCTATATTTTATCTCTAATTTATTACCAATTCAATCACTTTTTATTACTTAAGAACTACCAGTAATGATAGTCAAGATATATCTTAGACATTAACCTTTAAATTCAGACATTCAACCACTTTTAAATCTGTGTTAAAATATCTACGATAATTTATATTTTGAGACGGAGGTAGTATAAAGTTGGCACACCGCACGCAGCTTTGTCCTTGTGTGTGCGTTGTTTTTCCGCCTAGAATGCCGCTGTGGATAATACTATTGGCTTAATTGGCGCGTTTAAAAAGACGCTTTACAGTTTACAAAATGGCGAAAATGGATGGATGGATGGGGTTAAGATAAGTCAAACTAAGGTTTGGCAGCGCACATTGGTCGATCTTGCTGACCTTTCAAACTTCCACCTGCCCAGATTATTATCCACCAAAATCACCTAAACAAATCATACTAGTAAATAATAGAGGGAAGTAGGGAAAGTCCAAAATTTGATCCAAAATAAATAAACATGAAACATTTTTCTTTTTAAATTACAAAAAAGATAAGAAAAAAATTCAGACGGGCAAAAATACATTTTATATAGAGTCGCGCTGGGTTTGGGCTTGGCACGCTGGTAGGCACTCTGCTTGGCTTACGGAATAGGATCCTCTCAAGTAACTTGAGGAAATATTCTCTCAAGTATGCATCAATGCATGATCCAACCACACACCCCAAAAGTGTAAAACATCTAGCCATTGATTAATGTTTTCTAAAACTACGTAGTTTAGTTCATTATATGTAAAAACACTAACTTTACTCTTAAGTTACTTGAGAGGATCTTGGTCCCTTGGCTTACCTGTGTTTTAATTGTTTTTTTTTCTTTTTCAAACTCCCGTAACTTTTGATTTATAACTCCGATCATCGAATTTTTTCACCAATATTCATATTTTTTTTTGCTCTTTAATTTGAGCCAAAATATGATACTGCTTCCGACGTAAATTTTGAAAGTTCAAAAATATTTGCGTTAACTGCAGGCGTTTTTAACATAAACGATCGTAACTTTTGATTTAAACACGATCATCAAAATTGTTTCACCAAAGTTCATTTTTTTTTTATCTTCATTTTGAGACATCATTTGATACCTTTTCGACGTAGTATTTGAAAGCCGAATTTTATCGCAGCGTTAACACTAACACAGTATCAGTATCAGTATCACAGTATCACATTATCACATGTTAACATTTTATTAACAAACACAATGACACCATTACAATTATCATTATCATTAATAGTATACGATTAACCAAAAATCATGGACTCGGATGCCAATTTGATTTCACAAAAAGGGCCATAAAAAGACAGTGAAAGTGCAGGCAATCAAGAACATAGTAATGCAGCTGAACACACTGCAATCTAACCCCCAAAATGCATCTAAATGGGAGCATTATCAAGTAACAAATTCCGAACCAAAATGATGACGGAAATAGCAGAGAACAAGGCTGCATACTCAATGAAAGATTCCATTATCAATGAAGTTGTTGAACTGCTTGTTCGAACTGAAAGTTTGAGCAGATTCTCGGGGCTTTAATGGCTGTTTTAAAGCCTGATATTCAGCAGCAAGTTGGATCAGCTTGAGGGCTGAAGCTTGATGTTATTGAAGCAGATTATAAGCGGAATTCAGAGCTGAAATAGAGCAGCTTTTGGACAGATTTCAAGCTGCAAAATGAACAGAAAATGAATTGATTTGAGAGCAGATTTTCAAAAATGGCTCTATACTGTGAGGATGCCAAAAAAAAAAAAAAAAAAACCTGGAAACCTCATTCAATCAAATTCACAACTTTCAGATTATTGATGGGCAACAGAAATTCATTACAGTAAAATACCAATGTGGAGGTTCAATTTTATATCCTTCAATGAGGCTCAACTTACATTTTACTAAACCAATCACAGAAATCGTACATGACACATTAACACAAAAGCAAATGCAAAACAGGAATCGACACATGTGATGAATACAACATTATATTAATTGATAGATAATACCAGGCATTTAAATCTACTTCATTCATTCCTTCCTTCCGTCCCAGTAAAATACCATAATACTCGTTGTAACGCAAATTTCGTGTTAATCCCTGAAAATTACAAAGAAAACACAAAATTGTAACAAATCGAATTTTATTAATTTATAAAATAAAAAGTGGTTACAATCTCTTGAATCCTTTGATTCTCCTCTTTAATTGTTGACAATTATTGGACTCCCGGATTTAGCGGAAGATCTTGAATTTGGTTGATTTCCTCCGAATATGGCGGAAGATTTTGACTTTGTGGTTGACTACCCCCGAATATAGCGGAAGAAATGGACCTTGGTTGATTCCTCCCGAGTATGGTGGAAGATTTGAATCTGTGGTTGTTCTCTCCCGGATATGGCGGAAGATCTTGACTTTGTGGTTGATTTCTCCCGAATATGGCGGAAGAATGTTTGATTTTGGTAGAGATTTGAGGCAGTGCTTTGACTCACCTACGCCCTCCTGATTAGGTTGGAAAACCCTCGAAGCTGGTTGAAGAACTCCGGATTTATTGGTGCATGATCTTCAAGTGATGTTGAAGAACGCCGGATTTGATGGAGAATCCTCAAAGATTGAAGAACACTTGAATGCTCCTTGTGCTCCCTAGATCCCCTCCTTCTTGGTGCTTGAATGCTTGAATGGAGTGCTTGATGCTTCCTCTCCAATCTTGAATCCTTGTGTACTTCCGCCTTATGTTAATGCCTGTGTTTCTGTGTTTCGTTTGTTTGCAAATGAATGACCGCTCTCTCTTATTTATAGTCTTTGGATGAGTGTCTTGGAAGTAATTCGCATTTAATCTTTCACACTCATTTAATGTGTTATCACACTGATTGATTCCCATAATATCCGTATTTAATGATCCGAGACTCTCCGATTGGTACTAGCAATTTGTACACAATCTCTCAGCATTTATTATAAATCAATAAAATCTCCTAATTAATTGATTTTAAGAGATTTTTATGATTTATTGATTTTTATATTATCTACCAATATTTAATGTTGGAAATAATATAAAAATACCTAGATTTTATGGCATGTGTAGTATGTGATAAATATAATATGTCACATATATATTTCATATATCTACATAGCCATTTAATTATAAATAATTAAATCTCTAAACTTCTAAGAGATTTTAATTAATCATTTATTTATTTATATCATTTCCTATCATTTTGTATAGGAAATAATATAAAATGACAAATGCAGTACGTGACATATATATTATGTCACACAAAATATTTATATCTACACTCGTATAAAAACCAGTTGAAAGAACAGAGACTCATCACAGACAATGCACACTTTCAACCTTCAGTCATATAATTTTATATCAATAAAAACTAAACAGAAGCTATCTTTGTAACAAATCTACGCAGCTATCTTTAAGTATCACAATATCACAATGATCACGAAGAATGATGATCACAATTCAAATTCAATCACAAAGTATCTTAGTTCATCAATTTTCTGCTCAGCTTGATTCGTTCATCAATCATACATTGTGAATAAACTTAAAAGTGAACAAAACATTGCCAAACAACCAGACCACCAGAAAATTATCATTCTATAAAACAAGAGAATAACTTTTGAAAAAAAACACAACAAAAGTTAAGATAATAAAGGATACATGGGATACACTACTATGATTGGGTGGAAAAGCATTGAAATTGAGCTTTGATTCAGCCATTACCAATAACCACTTACGGTACAAAGCAATTGGGAAATCGAAAGCAAAAAAAAAAAAATAAAAACAAAATTCTACAGCCATCCTCTCCTTTGAAATCAATTTCTTACAGATGAAGCTTTGTCTGCTCTGACATGGTAAAAGTGCATCTGAAGGCTCTCTCTTCTAAGAAATAAAGAAAGATTTCAAATTAACCATACAATTACATTATTCATCTGTGCCTCCACATCTGTCAATAACATGTAGCACCAGCAAATTAGAAGAAGGATTATTAAAATAATATAAGCTTAAGACGTCCATGGACCTAAAATATATATGTGCCGGAAAAAAAAAAGAAAATGAAATATACCTTTAGAGCTCACTTGGTAATTCAAATTACGTTGAAATTGCTGCTGCAGATAAAGAAGCTGATGATGTTGAAGCTCGGCAAAAGACCGTTTTCCGATCAAATCTGTTCTACGGTGATCCACCGGCGGTAATGGGTCTTGAACAATTGCTGCTGACCGGTACGAGAGTTGTAGGTTGTTGCCGGACATCACAGAAGTGGTTCTTCTGGTTGAGAATATTCCACCACCACCACCACCACCTCTGGCCGCCATGTAATCTAGGCCACCGCCGCCGGGGAAATTAGATGACATTATTTTGGAGTTTTACGGGCTACACAATATGGGATTATCCAGAGATGAGATCAGGGTCAGCTCCATTTCCGCAGATGAAGAGAAACCGGTATAGTAAATTGGGCGCGATGCTAATTAGGGGGTAATTTAGTTCGAATCAAAATATTTTGTCCTTATTGTAACTAAGAAAAGGAGTGTGGATTAAAGCTTAATTAAAAGGAAAATGTGAATTTATCCCTAATTTTTCCTTTAAAAAATCACTTACAAAAAAATAATAATTCAACACTAGACGAAAAATACTATACCCTATGTAAAAAGATTTTAATTATATGTAGCGTAAATGTACAATAACTTAATAGCGTATTGTGTCAATTATTTTGATCATTTGTTGTTACATTATAGACTTATAGGTATTACGGCCCAATTGAAATATTTCAGTGCCCACATTACATTTATTAGTTTTGGCTCAAATTAGGTTTTTCGGTCTAACCTTTTCAAAATAGATTCAAATCGGTTTGGTTTGGTTTTTTTTTTCTAGTTCGGTTTTGAAAACGTTGAATAAATGGATCTTTATCCTCACAATCAGAACTATGTTTTAACTTGATTCTAAACACCTGGATATGTAGGCAGTCAATTACATTGGCTAATTATCGTCTACAAATTCACCAGATTAATGATAAGTTATCCTCACGAATTCCATCTACCCGATTCACAACCTGATTTCACCATTGACAATTGTGATAATCATCATTTTGGCGTTAGAAGGAGGGTTGAATTCATACCTTCGATAAAAACTTCAAGAAGAAAACATCACCACCAAAAACATGACTCGTAGCAACACAGGCACCTAGGGTGGTAAAGACAACCCGATCAACAAAGACACAATTGTCACAATCCAACCGAACATGACAACAAAGAAAATAATTCTCTTAGGGAAAATGTACCCACAGGGTGCGGTAGGGACCTTCAACACTGTAGAAGGAGTTGATGAGCCAGACATTGCTTAGGTCATGCTAAGGATTTCCAAGCAATTAATGGGTGATCACCCGGAAATGTTTGCTACTCGTTACGAGTGGGCGAGAAAAGGAGTTGTAAAATAAGTTCCTGAAACTTCAACAAGGTTAGAGGCAACGAAACTACCCTTAAGAAGTGAAATAGCCTTGTCAAGTACCAAAGACAATCGGCAAGAAAACAAGATGAAAGCCTTTCCTATTGAAGGCTGAAGAAAGTTGCGAACGACGAGGTGGACCGGCTTATAAGGAAAGATAGAATGGAGATGTACAATATATCTCCCTTCACTGCTCACATAGAACATTAAGATGGATCCCTATGATGGGACAAGAGATCCAATTGAAGACCATCTGCATCAGTATGTATATCACATGATGACCCATTGTGAATCGGATGAAATGAGGTGCAAAGCTTTCCCTACGCTGCTAACCGGGAAAGCTAGAGAATGGCTCAAGAGGCTACCACCTCATTCATTCGGCAGTTCTGAGAAGCTAGCAGGTCAGTTCACACAGACCTTCATCTTAGCATAGAGTAGTTGAAGACAAATGAATCAACAAAGTTAAAGGGCATAATTGAATTGGAAAAGTCAAAAACATTAATGGAGTGGAAATACAAGGGAAAAAAATGTGCGTCCAAAAAGACAAAAGGGTAAAGAATACCAAGTTACCAACTTATCTTTGAATAAACATATAATATTCAAAACGCGGAAACATCACTGCTTTATAAATAGATGTCAACTGCAATACAATTGCAAAGAATCAAACACATCACAGGCATAAAAAAGAAAGCACAGAAGAAGAAGAAGAAAGATTCAGTACACGGAGACACAAAAAAAAAAGAAAGAAGAGAAATATGGAAGGTCTAATTCCATTTCTTATCAACGTTGTGAAGAGACAGAAGCCTACCCATGCTTACCGGTGCCTCTCCGATGCATCTAATCGGAGCTATCACTTGTTGACGTCCGGCGGCGGAGAATCACATGAAGGTTCTTCTCATCGGCGAACCGCATCTGAATTTCGTCCAACAACAAACTTTGATTTTTCAGAGCAGCCGTTCGGCGCAAGCCCGAGGCTGGTGAGCAACTATCAGATGGCTACCACAACTGCTACCAAGCGGGTAGCCAAAGGGATTAAAAGTTGATGACGTCCCAAAAAAAAATTGGTGTTTTTTTTTTTTTTTTTTTTTTTTTTTTTTTTTAGAAACGAGCCATTTTATTTAAATAATCGTGTGATCAAACCCTCCAAAACGTTACAAGGAAATGGAAAACAGTGTACGGCTAAAACCATTATTCACTCCAAACTAGGCGGGGATTCAAAAAAAAAAAAAATTATGTCTATTTTTTAATATGCGTTAATTTTTTTACCGGTTTCCTTTATAATTTGATTATTAAATAAAAATGACTGTAACAAATGACACAAGTCATGTAAACAGTTTGTATTTGTGAATTCTGTGTTTACTTGTTCTATTGAGTGCTTACTGTGGTTCCTTTCAGAAAGGGAAGGAATAAACAAGAATTTTATGGTGTTTACTGTTTAAATTATTAACGTTTCTATTTACGGAGCACCAATGAAATTTCCACCAGCAATCGTTATTTGTGGTGTTTTTTTTTTTTTTTTTTTTAAGTAAATCAAATGTTATAAATTAATCGTGATCTATTCACACTAAAAAAAAAACAATATGGAAAACCAAATGGCTTGGCAGATGGTAATTGATTTGAAAATGTCTAGGGAGGTCACTGGTTCGATTCTCTTCTGATGCGTCATATTGATCAGGTTCGATTATCCTTTAAGACGTCATGTTGAAATGTCTTTTGACCAAGTTAGACTCTACAGCCACGATCCGAACCGAACTCCAGATTAGTCGGACCCAATACGTTCTGGATACCAACGGCTTTAAGAACAAAAGAAAAAAAATAGCACACAACACTATGGAAAAATAGAAATCGTAACAAAAAAAATAGAAAAGGAAAGCCATATGTATTATAACCTATTCACACTGAAAAACACTATAGCTCCGTTTGTTTTGGGTTGAAATTTTTTTAGAGTTTTTTTAGGGTTGTTTTAGATAAAATGATTGAAGTAATGTTTAGAAAGTTAAGCTGTTTTTATTTTTTAAATTTGTGTAGATTATGAAATAATTGGTGAAAAAAATTGTAATAAAGTATTATAATAAATAAAATAATGGTAAAAAATGTTATAAAGTTGATAAAGTGAAATGATGAGAGATAATTTAATATTTTTTTATTTGTAGTTGAGAAATGGTTGGTAAAAGAATTGTAAGATATGATTGGTGAAGTAATATAAAAAAACTCCCAAAAAAGCTCTAACGAAAACAAATGGAATCTAAGCTTAAAACACTATGTTTAGTTTAGTTTATGAGACCGCTCAGTGTTTTATAATTAAGGGGAATGTAGTGTGACGGATGTCGGATCTACACCTCACCACGTGTCATCCCCACGATGATCCAACAGTCAATGAAGATAGAGAAAGCCCACCTTAAGGGCCAGAATCCCCAAGATCCGAACTAATCAAGCCCGGCTGCTCTCCCCGACCTCTGCAGGTCGGCCGAGGAGGCATAATGTCAGCCTACCCATGTCCGACCCTACAGGTCGGCCTAAGCCCGTCTCGACCTAATTCCCCGCGTGCACATTAAGACCAGATAAATATTGAAAGAATACCGGGTCATAACGACTTCGATCATGGCAATCAAATATGTTAAAGTATAATATGAGTCTTGTATTAATTGTAATGTGTATGGACTATTACCCTTTTACCCCCTTAGATTATGTATCTTGGTAATCAAGTCATGAGCCTGATTATTGTGTAATGGGCCCAAGTATTAGGGTAACAAATATGTACCTAAATCTTCTGAAATTATCAATCTGAACAATTCCTTTTCTTAAGTTGGTATCGGAGCCGTCTTAATGGCCACCACCACCGGAGCCGGAACACCACCGGTCTCCTCCGATCCTCCAAACTCTAGTGAAGGAGGAATCTCCATTGACATCACACAAGGAGCAAACACCACTGATATCACACAATCCTCCGTCTCTATTGGCCTCAGTGCCGCATTTGCAAATCTCTCTTCATCGCTCTCATCCATTCCGTTTGTCACCGGATTTCCTTCACAGCCTTTTATTCCTGGTTCGATCTTCCCCTCATGAGCGATGCTTGATGTTCCAATGTTTCCTCACTCAGGATCTACTATACCTATTTCTTCTGGAAGCTCAGTTGTTAACCTAACGCCGTTCGGAGGTCTTCTTCCTCAAACCTGCTCAGTGAAACTTGATCGCAGCAATTTCCTTTTGTGGAAATCAACAGTCCTTCCCATCATCCGAGGTCATCATCTTGATGGGTTCATTCTGGGCACTGCATCTCCACCACCAGAGTTTGTGCTAACCACCACAGGTGGCCCCTTCTCCATGCCTACTCCAGTCAAGAATCCAGCCTTTGAAATATGGACCACCACAGATAGTTTACTCATGTGTTGGCTCATGAGTCAAATGACAGAACAAGCCCTTACTGAGGTCATTGGATGCAATTCTACTCGAGAAGTCTGGGCCACTCTTGAGACGCTCTTCAACAGTCAATCTGAAGCTAAGATGTTGCAATTGAAGACTGCCCTAACAAGAACAGAGAAGGGGAACACGTCTATGATGGATTATCTCGCTCAAATGAAGTCCTACTCTGATGGACTTGCTGCGGTAGGTTACCCTATAACCAAATCAGAACTTATCCTTGCTGCTCTAGGGGATCTCGGCAAGGACTATGAGTCAGTTATCGTCAATCTTACCTCTCGTATAGGATCCTTGTCATGGCAGGAGGTACAAGCTCAACTTCTCACACACGAGCACCTAATTGCACGATTTAATCCTTCTACTCGTTCAGAATTTGGGCATTCTGCTCATGTTGCTACAAATAGATGTGCTGGTGCTGGAAGAGGTGGCTATGCAAATAACAGAGGAGGCTATCAGGATTCCACCAGAGGTAGAGGAAGAAACTCTGGTAGAGGCTGAGGCAGGGGAGGCAGATCAGGGCGCTCTCATGCCCCAAATCCTCAGAACTTAAGTTCCAAGCCTACCTGTCAGATATGTAGCAAAGTAGGACACATTGCAGCGAAGTGCTGGCACATGTTTGACTCAAATGTGAATCCCACTGGTGAAGATGGAACTCAGAGGAATGCACCTATTTCGCGTCACCTGATACTGTTGGTGACCCCAGGTTGGTATGCAGACAGTGGACCTACCAGCTATGTGACATCAGACCTTAACAACCTGCACATCAATTCTGCCTATGAAGGATCAGATGCCCTTACTATAGGAAATGATGAGCACTTTTCTTATTGCTAATACTGGTCATACCACTCTTAGTACACCTCATTCTCAAATTAAACTTAGACACATTTTACACGTTCCTGAAATAACTAAAAATCTTGTGTCTGTTTCTAAGCTCACTTCTGATAACTTGTGCTATATTGAGTTTCATTCTAGTTCTTGTTTTGTTAAGGACAAAATTACAGGGAAGGTCCTTCTGGAAGGCAAAATTAAGAATGGTCTCTATCAGCTGTCTATTCCTCCAATCAAGACCTTGTCCTCAAGCTCTCCTCAATCCAAGCATCATCATCATCAGTCTCTTTCAGCTACTCTCCAGCCATCCACAGTCTTGAGTCAGTCCCCTAGTAACTGTCAAGTTAAGAAAGAGTCTGTAAATCTCTGGCATGGAAGGCTTGGCCACCCTTCAGCCAGTGTTTTGAGTCTTGTCCTAAGAAAATGCAATAAACTTTTGAATTCTGATTTTGTGTTTTGTGATGCTTGTCAAATGGGTAAAATGCATGCTCTACCGTATCATAACTCCTCCTCTAAGGATGGAAATGTGTTAGATCTCATTCATACTGATTTGTGAGGACCAGCTCCTGTCCAAAGCTCTAGTGGTTTTCTCTACTACATTCAGTTCCTTGATGACTCCAGTAGATATGTTTGGACTAACCCTCTGAAACTAAAATCTGATGCTTGGCAAGCCTTTACACATTTTAAAGCCTTAGTTGAAAACCAGTTTAGCACAAAAATCAAGTGTCTGCAGTCTGATTGGGGAGGAGAGTTTAGAACTTTTGAGCCTCATCTTAAGGATCTTGGAATCATTTTTAGACATCCCTGTCCTCATGCCCATAGTCAAAATGGTAGGGTTGAAAGGAAGCATAGACATATCACTGAAATGGGACTGACTTTACTAGCTCAGGCTTCCCTGCCACTCAAGTTTTGGTTGCATGCTTTTCAATATGCCACACATCTGATAAATATCCTTCCCACACCTCTCTTAGGACAGAAATCTCCTTTTGAGCTGTTATTTAAGAGATAACCAGACTATCTCAGTTTGAAAGTTTTTGGATGTGCCTGTTTTCCTTATCTAAGACCCTTCCAAAGTCAAAAGTTTCAGTCCCACACCACCAAGTGCATTTATCTTGGCTTGAGTCCTAACCATAAAGGTTTTCTGTGTCTTGATCCTAACACACAAAGGTTATACATATCTAGGGATGTCAAGTTTAATGAATCTGATTTTCCTTCTTTAAAAAGGTCTATCACCTCAGATCCTACTATTCATACTCTTCCTACCACTTCTTATCTCCCTGTGCTCCCAGTTTTCCACAAAAATCCTGAATCTTCAGCACCAATTCAACCTTCCATCCCTGCTCCACCAGAGACAGCTCATTCCTCTTATAACCCTAACTCTTATCCAAATCCTAAACCTAGTTCTCCTAATCCAAACTCCGTCTCACCTTCAAGTCTCACACATTCCTCATCAAATTCTTCAACTCAAATCCATACTCCTACTGCCTCTGGTCAATCTCCAGGTCCAGATTCAGGTCCAGGTTATTCATCACCCACTGAAAACTCCTCATCACATTCTTCCTCCACTTCTACCTCACCACAGTCACCTCAAAACTTACATCCTATGTGCACTAGGGCTAAGGATGGAATTCTCAAACCCAAAAAGATCTTCTCCTATGTAGCACATAGCAAGTGATTGGCTTATCCTACAGAACCCACAAAGGCATCTGATGCCCTCAAGGATCCCATCTGGAAAAGGCAATGGATGAGGAGTTCAAGGCCCTTAGTCAAAACAACACTGGAAGTTAGTCCCACCTTCTCCAAATCGAAGCGGTAGGGAACAAGTGGGTTTTCAAGGTAAAACTAAACACCGATGGAAGTGTTGCCAAACACAAGGCTAGGCTAGTAGTCAAGGGGTTTAGTCAAACCTATGGCCTTGACTATTTTGAAACTTTCACCACATTGCCAAGGCTCCAACCATTAGAGTAATTCTTCTTGTAGCGAGTTTTCTTACAATTGGCCCATCCATCAAATTGATATAAATAATGCATTTTTGAATGGTAATATGGCGGAACAGTTTTTATGCCTCAGCCTGAAGGGTATGAAGATGTGGACAAACCACACTATGTGTGTTGCCTACAAAAGGCACTGTATGGGCTCAAGAAAGCCCCTAGGGCATGGTTTGATGCACCGAAAAGCCAACTTGTGTAGTGGAATTTCAAGCGATCATGAGATAGTTCCTTGTTTGTTTTTCATCATCACCCAAGATTACAGATGTCCTTATATATGTTGATGACATCCTGATAACTGGGAATGACAGTAGAGTCATCAAAAGATTTACTGACCTACTGCACTCAAAGTTTGCCTTGAAAGATCTTGGACATATTAGTCATTTTCTGGGGTTGGAAGTCTATAGAGATGGCTCAGGGTTGCTGCTTCACCAAAGTATGTATGCTGCACAATTATTGGATAAACTCAATCTGAGGAACTTGAAACCCTGTCCTACCCCCTTAGCCACCGCTGCAAAGCTGTATGCTGAGGATAGTCCTCTCACGACAAATCCTTCCCTGTATAGAAGTATTTTGGGAGCTCTACAATATCTTACACTTACCAGACTTGATTTAACTTTTGCTGTGAATGTTTTAGATGCAGGCACCTAAAGAAGTTCATTGGCAATGCCTCAAGAGGATTCTGAGATATGTGAAAGGCACACTGCAACATGGTTTGCACTTCAAGACTGCCCCAGCACACCATATCACTGCTTATTCTGATGCTGACTGGGCATGTAACCTCATCGACGAGGAAGGTCTACATACCGCTCTTTGTGTCTACTTTAGGTGATTCTCTTGTGTTGGAGCTCGAAGCAACAAGGTCGTGGCACGATCCGATCTGAGAAAGTGAATATCGAGCTCTTGCTAATGTGGGATCTGAAGTGCAATGGCTCAGGTCACTGCTCACTGAAATCGAATGGCCTCTCCAAGCTGTTCTAGTCACATGGTGTGACAATCTTGGAGCTCAATCTCTTGCCTACAACCCTCTTTTTCACTCAAGGAGAAAACATATAGAGCTTGATGTTCACTACATCAGAGACTTGGTTGCAAGAAAATTTCTCACTGTTGCCTACATTCCCTCAGCAGACCAAACAGCTGACTATTTTACTAAGCCGGTGTCTCACTCCAAATTTGCAGAATTCAGACACAAGCTCAATGTGATTGACACCACCTTTCGCTTGAGGGGGGATGTTAAAGTATAATATGAGTCTTGTATTAATTGTAATGTGTATGGACTATTACCCTTTTACCCCTCTTACATTATGTATCTTGGTAACCAATCATGGGCCTGATTATTGTGTAATGGGCCCAAGTATTAGGTAACAAATATGTACCTAAATCTTACGAAATTATCAATCTGAACAATTCCTTTTCTTAAGTAAATATGTCTATAATTATCCCCTAAAATCAAGGTGATCAAATCATCATTATCTCTTCCATAGGGAACACGAAATTAGAGTCCAATATGGACACGCTACATGTAACGCTAGGGCACTAGCCTCTTCTATATAAACAATCTCTAAGGAACTACGAAGACTTGATTCCAATACACGCATTAGGTACGTAGGCAGCTTGAGATACAATTTCTCAAGTGCAGTCTAAACCACCAAAAACTACCCTCATCTTTTATCGTTTTTTGTGTTCTTGAAGCTTGTGCAAGTTGTCTCTAGAATCAAACGCCCGTAATTAATACCCGACGATATCCAGCATCGTCATAGTGTGATCTTAATTTTCGTTGTGTTGCACTTTGATTATTGGTACCTTTCTGTAAAACCTCGTAATTTTCATTAGGGTAGAATAAAATGGCAGATTTGGTGAAACAATTGAATGGCCAAATAATGTTGTGGAGCCAAACAAAACAGTGAGAAAATTATCAAGAATTATATTAGTACCAAACCAACCTAGAGACCTACATTAATTTACCCATACGGCAAAGGATTCACAGTTGGAGAAATCAAAATAAAACATGAATGCACTGTCCTAGGAATGTTGGCAAATAATTCAATCTAGCATGATGTCTAATAATTTTAACAAATAATCTGAACACTTAAATGATCAGATGAACATGTATGAACAGAAAATTAGTAAAAAGGGACAAGAAAAACTTACGACTGAGGTGCGTAGAACGATGTCCTTAAGACGTTTTTGCCCCGATTATGTGCACACAGTAATGACAATTGTCTCCCAAGATACAACAGTCATACCTTCTTCGGGTTGTTGCCCTTCAATGAGAAGAAAACGGCGAACCGATCATGTTCTGTAAATCTCTTCTTTACTCGAATTTTTTGCAAAGTAGTTTCGTGAGACATAAAATGAATGCAAAATTTGCCAGGAAAAATTTCTCATGATTTTTTTCTATCTAATTTTCACTAAGTGTTGGGGTTATATAGGAGAGTGAAGCCCCATCGTTTACCGGTTGCAACATTTAGCCGAAAGGATACAACCTCTTACGGGTTTGCAACCTTTCACCGGTTGTAACCTTTCACCGAACCGATGCGACCCTCTATCATTTTAGCATTTATTTATTTTTTAATTCAAAATCTCCAACAAGGAATACTTCATGAACATACTTAAGACTATTTGGACATATCAACTTGGATTTGCACAAAGTTCTTACCTCAAGCTAGATTGTGGGAATTTTGCTTCTGTGGGCATGAAACAGACAGAGTAACCACCGACCAAAGACATTTGCAACAAAAGTATCCAGTCGGGACTCATATGAAGTGGACATGTTCTTGTTTGATTTGGGTGAAACATTTGTTCATCAGTCAATTGGGGATTCCAAGATTTTTATTATCTTGTTCCAGTAAATTAGTTGGAAGTATAATTAGCACGATAGTATTCACTTTACGCATTTAGATGGTGTTTTTAGCAATAATTTTGCAAGTTTTCAAGAAGATTTTGTTATTGATAAGACAAATCATGAGTGAGTGGATCTTTTTTCACCTCCTCCTCCAATCAACCATATTACTTTGGGCCTGTTTATTTCCATTCTCTATGTTGGTGTAGTTCGCGATAAAGTACGGGTAAACATGATGGTTCTTGTACAGGAAAGTGTTTAGTTCTTGAAATGGAGTTTGTTTTATGGTCATTTTTGCACTTTTGTTAAACGAACACATCCGGTTACAAAATCATCGGTCATATGTTTGAGGTGATTCACAAAGTTTTTGGGTGGCGTAAAAGAATAGAATTGATGTTGAATCTGGCTAGGTTTGGATGACCAGATTATTCTGGGCATATTTATTCCATGGTGCAATCTTCAAACAGATACCGGCCTCAACCTAGCTCGTGGACGAGCTATTCAATGTGAAGGTTGGAATGATAAAAACAAGACTAATACTATATGGAAATGAAGATCATCATGGTTGAGATAAGTGTTGTTATTATTGATTCATGTGTGAATACTTTGTGCAAGAATTAACAAATTAAGGGGGGCTTTGAAAATGTTTCATCAGATAGTGAATGGGCTAAACCGACCGATGGATCTTGATGGTGAGCGTGGGAGGCCTCAATGTGGATTCCCACGTGTTTGCTCGTAGACAAGCTATTTGAGTAGGGGGTGAACCAATGCAGGGATATCTAAAGTAGACTTACTTTTTATTTGTGTGTTTAAAGTAGTGGATAGTAATGTAGGCAATCATGTGTGGAAAATGATAAAGTCCCCGACTTTCAATTTAGATTTTCTACATCGAAACAATGTAGTACTCATATCATTTTACTGTTTAATTTTACAAGACTAGACTAGATATATTTAACATGAGTAGTAAAAACCTTATGAAGATGTTAATTTATTAGAAGTTGTGAATCTGGAGCACCACTTAAGGAGAAGTTGATGGACATCGGCATCCATCCGAGTACCAACACCTCCCCACACCAACATATGGGGAAGATCAACAATTGATGAACCAGTCACTTCACCCACAACTTTGAATCCAATTCTTGTATAAAACCTTACCAGCTGCATGAACAAGTTTAAGCATATATATCAGAATAGGTTTGTCAACCAAAAAATAAAAAACATAAGGAAACTCAATGCAACAATATAATGTCTAATAGGAAAGAAGAGGACCATTCCTTGTATGGAAAGAAAGGATCTAGGTAAATGAATTGAAATCACCTGCTGTAGATACAGCAGGCTGTGAGAATTTGAATGGTGGGGTATTTTTTTTCCTTTTATTTTTGTTTTAAGTTTTGCCTGCATTTACGCCCAATTGTTCCTCCCCAAAAATCACAGCATTATGCTGTGTTGAAACCCTACAGCAGAGGGTCCACACTCGTCTAGTAATCTAAGCAACACAAAAACTAAGATGACAATTGTACACTAGATTAAGACATACACAATCCTACTCATCAATACTATAATCGCATGTTTGTTGCACATGAATGGAATGAAAAGGAATGGAATGATTTTTCATTCCATGTCTATGAGTAAAGGTAATGTAATAGAATGAAATTTTATTTTAATGGAATGAAAACTAACCATATTCATTACCTCTAAATTGGATGGATTGAGATGAAATGAAATGAAAATCAACAAAGCATATTGGTGGTGGGTAAGAGTAAAGTGAGGTTGGGTGGGTGGGGTAAGTGTTGGGGCAGGATATGGTGGGGTAAGGTAGGGTAGGATGGGGTGGTGGGTAAGGTAGGGTGGGGTGAGATCGGGTAAGGTGGGGTGGTGGGTAGGGTAGGGTGGGATGAGATACGGTAGGGTGTGGTAAGGTTAGGTAAGAGAGTGAAGAGATAGGTTGGGTGGTAGGGTAAGATAAGGTAGAGTGGGTAGAAAGGTAAGGTGCGGTGGGGAGTGGTAATGTAGGGTGAGGCGATGTGTGAGATGGTATGGTGGTGGAGTATGGTAGGGTATGGTGGGGCGAGGTGGCGTAGGTCAAATAGAGTTTGGTTAGGTAAAGAATGTATGTAAGGTACGGTAGGGTGGTAAGGTAATGTGGGGTAGGGTAAGATGGTGTATGGTAAGATGAGGTAGGACTGCGTAGATGGGTAGTAAGGTAAGGTAGGGTGGGTAACGAGATAGAGTGCGGTAGGGTGATTGGTATGGTGGGTGGGTGGTAAGGAAGGCTGGGTAGAGTGGTGTGGTGTGGTGGGATGTGGTGAAGTGGGGGATGGGGTAGGGCCCTACCGAACCCTACCCTTCTACCGTATCCTGCCTTTTGCGTCGTATCCTACCTCAACTCATTCAACCTTAATTCACTACCCTACCTTACTAAACACACAATGTGTCATATTTTAAATAATTTGTATGATTCCATTCGCTCAAATTCACAACGCATTAATGAAATGAGTTTAATTCATTCTATTATATTTCATTCGTATGATTTTATTACGTTAATGCGTAACAAACATGTCATAAGATTATCCTCTAATTTTCAAATTGGTATCGAATATCATTATTATAAAGCGGTGTCTTTTTTACGTTGAATTAAAATGTCTCTTTCATCATATTTAAACGTTAATAAATAAATTAAGCTTACCTTAGAATGGTAAAGATCAGTATCATAAATGGCTAGCAACTCAGCTTTCTTACAGCCACAATCATATCCGAACCTTACAGCCACAGCTCCAATGAATAACCCAATCCCAAATATTGACTTTTCCATACCAATAGTCTCTCTCCGGAGTCTAATTGAATCCAAGTGAAGAATCTTTCCACCACCAATGCCAGGCCTCACCAATCCCTCCGCCCTCCCAAGCTCCATCGATGGTTCCAATCTCCTCCTTGCAGTTACTCTGAAAAAGGGTCCCAAAGTTTGGAGATTCATATCCAGATTTTGTTTTCCAGATGCTTCCAGGATATCGGACATGGTGGGTATGGAAGCTCCGGCGTGTGGTGGTGGGTTTGGCCTGTTCTTGATTCTGTGTAGTAGTGGAACTGGAAGGCTTAAATGATAGAGAATTTTTGTGATTAGAAGATGATGAAATGGGAAATACCAGTAGCGATTTGTTGCGGTTGAAAGATAAAGATGATGAAGTGGTGTGGCTTTTGGCTGCCGGAGATTCAAGATGGGAAATATAATTTGTGGAGCTACTAATGATGGTTTGTGCTGTTGCGAATTCCATTTCTTGAATGAGTTGGGAGATTCTCTAAAAAAAAAATAAAAAAAAATTGAGTTATTTATGCTTTTGCTCAGGAACAAATAGGTGAACCGAGTTGGGTTACTCAAATTAGCTCGAATTAGAACTTAACTAAACTCGTTTTGGATTTGCTTGAATTCGAACTCAAACCGACTAGAACAAATGAACAACACACAAGCCATGTAATATTCAACTTTAGTGTGGACACTGTTAATGGCATCATAGTCAATTTATTCGGCACCACATCTTGTTTTATTTTGATTTTACAGAGATCTAAATATGTTTTTAATCCCTTCAAAGTCGAATTTTATGCATAAATTCGATTACGGAGGTTGAAAGCATATTTAAACTCTCGCAAAGTTGAAATTTACACAAAGTGTGATGCCTGAATAGATCTTGTGTGGTGCTATTAACAATATCCATTTATTATTTATAAGCAAACTTAAATATATATGTTTATATTGATATATACATGTATCTCTATGCCGTTTCCTAGCGCCTTCCTCCTCCCAACTAGTTTATATTAGGAGATTGAAAAAAAAAACGAAAAAGATTACAAAATGAATAAATATGGCATTTATTTTTTTAGTTGTAAAAAGAATAAACAATTTCAGACGGACAAAACTAACCATTTAAAACGGACGCGCGCGTATAAGACTATAAGGTTTGCTTCAGGTTTTGTTTTTGTTTTGTCTTTTTTCAAACATCCGTAACTTTTGATTTATAACTCCGATCATCGAAATTTTTCACCAATATTCATATATTTTTTGCTCTTTAATTTGGTAAAATCGATCTGCTTCCGACGTAAATTTTAAAAGCGAAAAATATTTGCGTTAATCGGAGCGTTTTTATAAGCGATCGTAACTTTTGATTTAAAACAATGATAATCAAAATTATTTCACCAAAGTTCATTTTTTATCTTCTTTTGAGACCTCATTTGATACCTTTTCGACGTAGTATTTGAAAGCGAATTTAATCGCGGCGTTTACACTAACATGATGTCGATGTGATGTCGATGTCGAGGCTCATTTAAGGCTTAATTATCATTAATAGTATACGATTAGCCAAAAATCATGGACTCGGAAATAGCAGAGAACAAGGCTGCATCCTCAATGAAAGATTCCATTATCAATGAAGTTGTTGAACCGCTTGTTCGAATCGAAAGTTTGAGCGCGATTCTCGGGCTTTAATGGTTTTTTTAAAGCTTGATATTCGACAAGTTGTATCGACTTGAGGTTGAAGCTTGATGTTATTGAAGCGATTATAAGCGGAATTCAAGTTGAAATAAAGCGACTTTTGGAATGATTTCAAGCCGCAAATGAGCGGAAAATTAATTGATTCGAGGCGATTTTCAACACCATTTTTGGTGAATCAAAACTGCTCAAGGCTCTTGAAGGCTTTTGAACTGAAAGATTGATGATTTTGGGAATGAAAATTTAATTAAAAAAACTCCTATTCAACAAACTTTGGAGAAGGGAAAAAATCATTATCGAGATCAACAATTGATGTCGATGTCGATGATCAAGCGATATGATGATCGATATCACAACAGACAGTATCAATATCACATTCAAACACAAGAACACACTAACAGTATCACGGTGCGTGAGCTTGCTAATGTTTGATCCTTATGACATAAACAACTTTTATAACAACATTAACATCAACATGAATGATAATTAAGCTCACATGTTAACACTAAGATAGATAATCGCTCTAATTAATATTGTATTGCACTCCGTCTTGTTGTAAGAACCGCTCCATATTATGTCTTAATCTCAGTTCAAAAGAAGCTCTTGATCATCATTAAAAACGGCTCCAAACAACCATAATGTTCATTAAAAAGTCATGTCAAGAGAGGGTGAAAAATCTGCTCCAATTTAGCTCATCTTGTGGTGAGTTATTGATCATTTTTAGACTGACAAAGTCCGATGCAACTGACAAATATGTTAACTGTGAAGGAGAACAAACCTAAAAAGTGAAAATATTGGATGTAAATACGATAAAGGGACCTATATAACACCGGCCCGACTTCTTTGTTCATACATAAACACCACCCAACAAAAGCTCAAGCAACGTCTTATAGTTCCTTTCATTTTAGCTTTCAAAGCCACAATTAATTGTACAATAACTCAACAAACAACAATATTGCGGAGAAATTGTAATGCTAAATTCCATTAGCTTTGCATTTCACGGATCCTTAAATCATCTATTAGCTAAAACACATATGATGAAGAAAAAAATCAATGAATTATTTTTAGCGGTGTGTCAAAAGAGATCATATGCTTTTGTTCATTTGAACAAATCATTTAGTGGACTTGAATTTCCACTTTCGTGCCTTAACATGTTAGGAGAATCTCCATCCGAAAAAATCGAAAATCGAAAAAATGATAAATTACCTAACTTGGAAACGGATATCGGACTCGAGAGGCGCCCAAGAAGTTTTACGCTCTTGCAATTGATCGGTAATCACGAGAATTTGATACTACAAAGAAGAAGCCGCATAACTCAATGATTTGTTGGGCAATACTTTTTCTTGAAAATCAGTTGAAACCGATGCATTAGCAACCAGAGAATCAGCAATCATTAGCGAAATTGAGAAGAAATTGAAATGGAAGAAAGTAGGTTTTCCTGTTTAGCGAACAGATCCGGTTAACAAATAAACAGGGATATATTCGTCCGGTGGAATTTATTTGTCTGAAGCTGGATTAGCACTTAATTAAGGGAAAAAAGTGGACTATAAACTAATTTTTCCTTTAAATTAAACATGTTAGGCTAAGTGGCTAAATTTTATTGTGTCAAGTGTCGTATGATGTGGCATCATCTAATATGTCCACTTAGATAATATTTGTATGGCCTAGATTATATCTACTAGATTTGGATTAGATAAGATCTAGTTAGTTATGGCATGTGTGATATAAATGCCTAGTGGATTCTCTGTACCAATTCAAGCAAGCATAATGAAATCATTTTCCAGACTCTTATCTTTTCTCTAACTAGGTAGCAGAGCAATGGTTACCACCGCCATGAGTTCCACCGGTGCACTGCCCGGTTCCACCATTGATACACCAGCTCAAGCTGCAACTTCTGACATGCAAAGTGCAGCCTTGACAACAACCTCTATTGAAAGTCCCATGTCCACCATTCTATCAACTCATCCTCACCTTATGGCAAGCTACACCTCCTTGCCTCCGTTTCCGATCTCTTTTCCGGCCACATTACTCACTGGTTATGTTTCAGGCACCATGATGCCCAATTTTGGATTATCTGGCGGATCCTTTGGACCTTTAGCTTCTGCTCCTATTAGCTCCTCTTCTACATCTGATCTTGCATCTGCAATGTTCAGATCTCCCTCTCCAGCCGGTATATCGCTGATGCCTCCGTTTACTGAGAACTTGAGTCAAGCTTGCACTGTCAAACTCACCAGGGACAACTATCTTCTGTGGAAATACACCATTCTTCTTATAGTCAGAGGATATAAATTTGAAGGTTTTCTGATGGGTACCAGGCCAAAGCCTCCAGAAGTGATTTTTGAAGGAGGCGTCGTTAAGCAAAACTCGGTGGATGTGGATCAATGGCAGACAACTGACTCTCTGCTCATGGGTTGGTTACTAAGTTCCATGACTGAGCAAGCCTTTCATGACGTAATTGGCTGTTCTTACCTTTATGAAATCGGAATATCTTTGGAAACTCTCTTTAATAGTCAATCAAGCTCGTATCTTTGGAGTTCAAGAGTGCATTGACAAAAACTGAGAAGGGTAATAGATCCATGGCTGATTATTTAGCTTTAATGAAGTCTTATTCTGATAGACTTGCTGTTGCTGGTTATCCATCTCTAAATCTGAACTAACATTGGCTGTTTTGAGTGGTCTGGATAACGAATATGAGTCTTCGCCATAGTCAATATCACTGCTAGAGTGGGTGCTATGAACTGGCAAGAAGTCCAGTCCCAGCTATTGACTCATGAACGCTTGGTGGCTAGGTTTAATCCTAGTACTGGTATGGACATCAATCAACCCACTGCCAATTTCTCTCAGCTTAATCCTAGGGGTGCAAACACTGGCTTAGATATTAGACCACAGTATGGTGGTAGAGAAAGAGGTGGCAGATGAGGTAGAGGAAGATGTGGTAGAGGAGGAGTAAGAACTGGTAATCCACAAAACATAAGTGTTTGTCAGCTCTGTGGTAATAATGGGCATACTGTCATAGAGTGCTAGCACAGGTTTGATCCTAACTTCACTCCCACTCCTCCTACACCTAGACCAACTGGCAATCCTAGACCAAGACAGATATCTTCATTGGTGGCCTTTCCTCAATCTGTGACTGGCTCTTCATGGTATATGGATAGTAAGGCTACAAATCACATCACTGGAGATCTAAACAACTTGCATTTGAGCTCTTGTTATAATGGTAATGACTCACTTGTTGTTGGGAATGGTGAGCAACTCAAAATTTCAAATGTTGGCCAATCCATTCTTCCTAGCACAGACCTTAGGATGCATTCCATCCTTTATGTGCCTGACATTACTAAAAATTTACTTAGTGTATCTAAACTCTCTGTTGATAATAATGTCATAATTGAATTTGATGACTCTTTGTGTTTGGTGAAGGATGATGGTAGAGTACCGGGTCAGAAGCACTATAGTGACGAGCAAGGTCGTATCCCACAAGGAATCAATCAAGTATCACAATCAATTTTGCATTTAGTTCAGGTTCACAATAGGGGTGAAAATAATAGCTAAAACTAGAAAACGAAATAAAAATTGTAACTGTAAAATATATGATAAAAGGATAGCTAAACTATGATCAGGAACACTACTTTCAATACCCTTACCGAATCACTAAGGATGAGCCTTAACCTACCAACCAACCAATAGCTTCTAATGAATGTGTCGTGGGTGCAATCTCCTAAACTGGTCACTAGGCACTAATACCACAACCTAGTTACCCTATATTCGGTTCAACAGTCCCCTATATGGGATTTAATTGACCTAATATGATTAAGAACTATGAGACGGTCCGCATCCACCGAGTTCACGGCTTAGCTAGAATAACCTTACCAAGGAACATGCTGCGAAAAACTCGACTAGTTCGTGCATGACAATCCTAAAACTCTAGTTCGCACACTCCCTCGCAAAATACATTTATAAAGTTCGTGTGTGGAATCATGAATTAGGTGATCAATTTAATTCAAGCATTAAGATCAAATTTTAGGACACAACAATTCAAAAGATTTAATTTTTAAGCCCTACTCATCCCTAGATCATCATTTAGGCATCAATTTCGTAGTTCCATCACATAATCTAGCTATAAAAAATTTAGCTACGCATAATGACAAGAACGAAACAAGAAATCACAGAAGAAACGGAAGAAAGCATGATAAAAGATAAGAAAAAAATTACCAATACTCTGGAAGCGATCCACAATCAAGAACTTGCAAAAAGAAATCAACAATCCTAGTAATTTTAAAGTAATTGGATGCAAGAAAATAATTTTTCTAAAGGGTTTTGGAGAAAATAAACCTAAAAACTGAAGAGAAAATTCAATTCTGAAGAAGTGGGTAGAAAATTCGACCTAATTGGCTTCTATATGGCCAAAATCCGACCCCGAATGGTGAAAATCCGTAGAAAACACGCATTCCATGCGCGAGCATGGGGATAGCATGCGTGCGCATGCAATCTCTGAATGTAGATGTGCTTTCTGCCATTTCATCATAAAGCATGCACCTGGGATATCTTGGCGCACATGCTCTTGCTGTACTCCACAGTACAGGTATACCTTCAGTAATTCAACGATAGGTTTGTGTGTAAAGCTCCGATTAGAACGATTCAAGTTGCGTTAGAAAGTTCGTTCAATTATCTACAATGTTCATGGAGAACACTGTCCCAGAAAATGCCTCTAAGGTTTCTCAAAACGCAGATGAAGTCACAGCAGCATGAAAACATAAACGATTCTTGATCCGTTTCAACCTCTTTAGCTTCGGGTGCTTGCTTTCACCTCTCAAAACCATATTTCCATCATTGATGACTCCTCTCCCGGGATTGAAATGAACATATATCCTGCAAGTATCAAAAAAAATACCACGCATAACTCTGCAAGATAAAATAGGCCTAAAATATGCATTAATTCACCAAAAGTGACGAGATTTCCGGACAAATTATATTTGACCTCAAGGTGAATGCAATGTGAAAATGTGTCTTAAATCACTCAAATACCCTAAAAGTGCGTCAAATAAGTCATAAGTGGGGGTAAAAGCATGTAAGAAATGAAGCAGAGTTGACTCTCATCAAAGGACAAGAGAACAGGGAAGGTGTTGCTCAAAGGAATGCTGGAGGATGGACTGTACAAGATGGACATTCCAACTAAGAATCATAAGAGCTCTCTTCAATCCAACATGTCTGTGTATGTAGTTGATTCTAGACCTAGACAGAGTTCTAGTCATGTTCAGCCTGTTAATTTGAATAAGAATCCCAACATCTGGCATAGAAGGCTTGGCCATCCTTCCCAGAAAGTCTTGAGTCTAGTTTTGAAGAGTTGTAATGTTAATCTTAATGAAAATTTATCCTTTTGTGAAGCTTGTCAGTATGGAAAATCTCATGCCTTACCATATTCAGTTTCTAATACTAATGCTACTGATGCCTTTGATCTTATACACACTGATGTTTGGGGCCCTGCCCCTATCAAATCCACCACTAGTCACAGCTATTATGCACATTTCCTTGATGATCACATAAGATTCACCTGGATATTTGCCTTAAAAGATAAATCAGAAGTCTTTTCTGTTATCAAACAGTTTCTATCCTATGTTCAAACTCAGTTTTCAACCACTATTAAGTGTATCCATGTTGAAATAGTGTCCTAAACCCAATCGGGTTGGACCGGATCCGACCGGGTCGGATCATTTCTACTATTTCTTTATGTTTATATATATATAAAATGGCTTTTATGTTGTCATATGTATGTTCTTTTAAAGAACCAATTATGAATTGTTATATGATGACGTCCTTAGTATTAAAGCGTGATAGAGAAACCATGATAGGCGATTATGGTTGATGAGATCTCTAATCACTTTAATAAGTTTGATACTTAAATGTCTCTGGATGATGTACTATTAAGCAGGGCATTGATAGTATAAAAGAGACTAGCACGTATTAGATGTCTTCGTCTTTAAGGCGTGGATAGATCTCGTCTATCGAAGTGTAGAGACACTTGGGTATGCGTGGGCGTGTATTACAAAATGCGTCGTTAAGGTGACCCACTTACACGGATAAGTGTCACACTATGTGGCGGTTATGTAATTATCCTTTGGACCGGAGTCTTCATGGCATCACGGTGTGGATTGTCATGCTTTGACATTATTGAGGTTTCCCCTAGCCACGGGGCGATCATGCAAGAGTGATTGGGTATGATCTTCAAAGCATCGCGGAGTATACATGATTGGTCGTCCGGGAATCGCGTATCCTATGATTGGGATCGAATATCCGAAAATGGCCTTCTTATAAGGAATGTCTTACTCTCGTGAATCTTTGCAAAGTGGGAGTAAATGAGTTACTTGAGAGAGCATGATATCCAGATTATAAGATCACGGTCGTTGATGTTTTGACACTCGACTAACGACCGTATGGATATTATTACAATATAGGATTGTAAGTTACACGGTAATCGCTGTTTCACATGAAAGGTAGTAGTCATTGCATTTGACTCTTCCGATGATTGGGGTCACGGTGTGTTGCTGTGACGCTATCCTGTGATCGTTAGGCATGAAGGGCATTTTAAGTAATTTTCACTTTGTGTCTACGGCCAACATATTCGGAAGCCTATCGGGTCACACACATATGAACATCTAGCCGGATTAAAATGTAGTTATAGATGATAACCAAATAAGGAAAGTTTATCTCGAGACTATAAAGGTTATAGTGGTAAATTAATATGGTGGTATTTATTTATTATGAATAAATTAAATACAAGATATTAATAGTATTATTTTAATTAAATAATAATCCGGAAGCCAATTTATGGCTAAAGGTGGCGCAACTTATAAGTGTATAAGATACACTTGGATTGTGCAATTTAATTAATAGTATTACTAAATATTGATATTGATATTAGATATATATATATATATATATATATATATATATATATATATATATATATATATATATATATATATATATATAACAATACTTGTGTGCGTGTGTGCATGTTGGTGCTGCATGCGCATATTTGTGGAATATATATTAATAGATTTTTATATGTGTAATATATATGTGATATATACACATATGTAAATTGATTTATGGTAATATAATAAAAGATAAATATTGTCAGTATAAGATATTGACAATATCTTGGAAATATTCAATATAAGATATTGACAATATCCTAGATTTATTTAATATGAGATATTGTAATAAATGAGATAAATCAATCAATTTTATTTTCCTTATTTTATTGGGAAAAAGGTTTTCTTCTCCTCCACACTCTAGTTGGGGCGCCATATACACTATAAATATAGTGTGGGTGTTAAACTCTTTTGTACAACACAATTCCAAGAACTAATAGTTCTTGTGTATAATTAGAGAGCATCCTATAGAGAGTTGGAGAGAATGGAAAAGGGTCGGTCTAGCAGCCAGAGTTTTCCAATAGCAATCCATGATGGGATTCCGCGGGTACGTTCGTGTGGACTAGCGGTAGATGCCGAACACTTGGGCGGCTCTATGCGAAACTACTCTCCTTAGACGCGGTCAAAGCGTCGATCTTATAGATCAACCAAGGTAACCACCGTCTTTAGTTTATTTATTTATTGCTTAAACGAAGTCGATCTTGGGTCGATAGAAATAAATTTTTGAATTCATTGCGTTCGCGTAGATTTCTAACGAATGGTATCGGAGAGAATTTGAGCTTAAGCAATAAGCATGTTATTTTAAGCGTAGTTAATTTTATCGTTTAAATCACATTATTAAAAGATGAAAGATTTTTGATTCACAAAAGTGATACATGAAAAGGAAAAAAAAGGGTAGATCGGGTGGTGCTCGGCCGACTGGCGGCGGCACCACCACCGGCGGCGGTCGGTCGGGGTGGCGGCGGCGGCGGCGACTCTTGCCGCGATCGTTGACCGGTCAATCTTTGGCGGATCTTCAAATTTTTGATTTATGTATTTTGTGATTCAATATGGTTCATAGTTGTGATTGGTAATTCATCTTTTGTTTAGTTGTGTGTCGCCATGGCTACCAATGGTTTAAATAGTTTGAAGCCATTTGGGATGCCACACGGCGATTAAAATAATAATGGTATTTCCAAACTTTGTTTGGAATAGGCTAGCTAAGCCTTTCCAAATATTTGATTTGGGAAAAGCTGAAAGCAGCCACTTCCAAATTTTGATTTTGGAAATTGGTCGAACTAAACCAAAACTATTTGGCTTTTCCAAATATTTGATTTGGAATAGACCTGCAAGTGAGCTTTTCAAATATTTGATTTGTAAAAGCGCTTAGCTTGCTGAGCCACTTCCAAAATTTGATTTTGGAAAGTGGCGAGCTTTAAAATCAAATTTGGTTTAGAAACCAAATGCATCCTTTTGATTACGAATTAAAAGGAAAAAACAAAGAGAAATAATTTTAATTTTGATTTATTTTTGAATAGTTCTAATTAATTAAAATTAAAATTAAAATCGGTTTAAAATTAATCGTTAATTTTATTTCGATTAAAATCATTTAATTAATTAAATGTTAATTAGTTAATTGATTGGATAAAATTATTTAATAGATTAAATGTTAATTGATTAACTAAGACGCAAGTAGTTAAATTTTAATTTTATCTTTTTCATAAGATTTTATTGTATGGATTAGATATAGTAGATATAATATGATTATATGGATTAATTGATTGATCGTCATGGACTCAATCGATAGGATAGATGTGAATAATTTAATTTTTCTGTTGGTTTAAAAATTGTCCTGGTACGCCGTTATGAAGAACGTGACCTAGTTTATTTTCTTCGCAATTATCCCATTCCCGTTGGCTTTCTCCCGTGTCTGCGGGTGGTGCATTTATTTTATTAGATAGAATTAAATGTAACAAGAATGGAGCGAGAAGGCGGAGACCAAAGAAAGAAGAATAAAGATCTCATTGGAGAATGGCGCATTAAAGATCCTATTGGCGGTTGCAAATACCCTTAGATTGTGACCAGCGGTTTTTAAATCAATTTGTATTCAAACCGCACTCAGGAAAAGTCCATGATCATACCGGTTACTTTACGCATTTATTTATTATGTGCTTGTATTTATTTTATACGATACGATAGATGCATGACTAGATGCGATCTAGATAAATGTGTAGGATGTATGTCTATAGAGAGATAGATATATTTGATTAGACCGTAATTAAATTAATTAAGAGAATTAATTCAAATTAATTAAGTGAATTAATTTAAAATTACTCCCACAACAAAAATCGAGTTATAATATGTCTCCCAATATTATAGTGACGGTGAAGAGCCCTTGTTCGGATCAACCGATCGCCCACGCCGGGAGTTGACCTACCACGGGTATATCGTCATTATCGAGATATGATCGTTATGAGATCTCATGAATACTTGGGTTACGACTCGACTAAGAATCTTGCGGTGATTGGCCCACGTCAGGGACGTCGATTTTAGAGACATAAGGTTGACTATCACATAGACGATGTGAATTGTCAAGGAGTTGACTAGTCAAACCACTTTGGAAGTCGCGTTAGACGCGATTGGTAAGAAGTACCTACCCGTCGAAATTGACCCGGTCGATTGGCCCACGTCGGGGATCGAGTCAACTAGATAGGAATCCAGCCACTAAAGGATTTTGAAAAATTCTTGAAAGTCAATAGGGAGTAGTCGACTAGTGGGAGCAAAATCATAATCCCAAAGACCATATTTGATTTTGCATGTATAGACAACAACACTCTTTTATCTTCATTTTTAATGTTGTAGTTTTTAGCAAACTTTTATATTTATGTTTTTCTCGATTAGTAAAACCAAATTATGATTTGTTTGAGAAGCGTTCTCAAGAATGGTTAAGTAATTTTAATCCTTTTAAAATAAGCAATGACACGAGCAATCCATTGTAGTAGTTAGAGACAAGGAGACTACATATTTGATCACAAGACTCAAGACTTTAATTATTAATGAAAGGCGAAGCTCATGACATTGGATACGATCCAATATGATCATTCAAATACATATGATGACAATTAATTCAAACGTTGGATAAGAATGACCACATCTAATTTTGGAAAGGTTGTTTTCAAAATTATAAGATTTAAGTATCGACTTAATTCTACCATTGCTTAAAGATTAATTAAATAGTTAATGTTTTAAATACGATTTAAAATGTTAAATAAACTATTTAATAAACTTTAGATTTTCTTTATGAAAGGAAATCAAGACATAGCTCATGTGATTTTTCTTAAGTCTTATGAAGACTACACTAAGAAATATTTACAAGTGCTTAAAGGATTAAAAAGGAAAGTTAGGGCATGTGCTTAAATAGAGAACTTATTGAAGTTTCTATTCTAGGCAAGTGAGTTGAGATAAATCTATCTAAGTTCAAGTCAACTTTTAGATATATGATATCTTACGAGTGTGATTAAATTAAAAAGATTAAATACAGATATGGAAGGTTAAACAAATGTTGTAACACTTACCATATTCGGATCTAATAAACGATAAGTGGAACTAAATAAATGTTATTATGTTCGGTTCTTATGAAGAATACGTTTTCAGTTATATGTTAGGATTTAGTAGACATATTCAATTGTAAAGAATAAATGTTATTCTGATAAAGTTGGAAGGTCACTGAATCTAACATACTAGATTGTTGTCACTATATAGTTGATATATGTGATGAGATCTCAACTAAATATTTGTATGGCTGTTATCCTTGATATTTGTAGTTGTTCTAGATGTCGACTCTCTGGAAGAGAAGCATGTAATTAAACGTCATTCTGATGATGTTGAACCATATGATTATGAATCATGTGGGTTATACGTATCTTATCCAAAGAGGACTAAAATACCCTTTTATGAAAAGGTTATAAATTCTAGAAAAATTGTCTGAAGCCTAAACATACCGATGTTTGTTGGCTTGTGACAATTAATGCCACAAATAATTGCTTATTAGTCTCTACGACTATTTTTAGAAATAGTCAAGTGTACTCAGTGAAGTGCATAATTCGGAAATCCCGAAAAGTTCGAGCTAGTACGAATATGAGATTGATGAGCTACTTAGGAATTAATCTTCAATTGGATTGAAGTAATTAATACCTGAAGGGTGTTTCAGAAGTCGTCTGAAAAGGAATAAGATTCTTCCCTTGAAGGATACCATCTTTGGGATACGCAATTAGATTGTGTACCCAAAATGGAAACAACACTTTATATGATAAAGGTGTGACGAAAGCCATGCAAAGTATCCCTAACCCGTTTCGGGATAGTGCCTTTATACTTAACCGAGTTCCGAAGAATAAAGGTTGAATAAATTCCATATTAGATATGGAAGACGATAATGTCAAATTTATCTTAACCGATGATTTTGAAGTTATCATATGCAAAGTCAAAAAGGGGCTTGGAGCCTAGTACGACATATGCAACTTTGTGGAAAGTCTTAGCTAGCACGCTGGATATTATTTGCTTGTTTGCGGAGCAAAATGTTTGTCTCCAAACATGCTGTCTTCTCAAGGAATTGTTTCTTCCAAAAGAAGCAGTGGGAGTGAATAAGATCTCAAAAGAGTTTGAGAACCACAAAAATATATATTCAACCATTGGAACATGAGCAGACGCCGCATAGCGATGAGGTGTTGAACACTGCTCAGTGTACACAAAAGTTCTGTAAGTCTGTGGAAAACCTCAAGCCTGAAAAGGCTATCGGTATGTTCATCTTGAAGAATGAATATCTCACGACTTATGAAAGAATGTTTGAAAGGCAAGATTGAGAGATATGGCCAGGAGCCATAATATCTGAATTAGATTCCATCAGTGACAACCAGGTTGTGAACTTAGTCTGTCTTACCTAAAGGGAATGTCCCTGAAAGGCTGAAATGGATGGTAATATGATTACCATAAGGCTATAGTGACGGATGAAGGGTATGGGGTGTAAACCTTGTAATTATCTTTATGCTGCCAGCTGAGCCCAGTTCTATTCAGACTACGCTTGTTATAACTTCGTATCATGGCTATATGATAGTGTTGAAGACGTCGGGCAGACAGCTCGATGTTCATAGATGATAACATGATATGTAAGCCCACGAGATCCATTTATGGACTCAAACAAGTTTCTCTAGACGATTTCTTTGTTTGATAATCAAAGGAGTTTGATTTAGTCAAAAGAAGGATATGCCCAATGTGCAAGATGGATAGTGGGAGTGTGTTACCATTTTTGAGCAAGGTATTAGATATCTCTCTCAGGAATTATCACCCCATATCACAGTCAATTAATGTTTGGTAGTTCAAGGTCTTTACGAAAGCACTTGGATTGGCAGTTCTTGTTTTTGGAAATAAGAATCTATAGCGATAGATTTAACTGCTGTTAGATTATAGTTTACCTATATAGATGTGATGCTAAAAGGAGTTTAGTATAGATCACGACAGGGGATCACTGGCGGCGGTGTTCTCAAGATCTATCTATGTTAGGACGTTAGTCCTAAAGATAAGGTGAAAGATGATGCTTATGGAAGGTTTCCTTTGCTACGCGATAGGAACCATCATAAAGGCAATGCCGGATGTTCATACTCCATGAAGAGTCATGAGCAAGTATAAAAGTAAATCTGATGAATGTCGAGAATATCCTTAAACAAGTTAAGGAAAGTTTCCTAGTTTATTGAAACTTGGAATTAAATAAACATAGTTGTACAGACGTATATCCCGAGTCTTATGAAGGCGAGTGGGAGCTACAGTCTGGGTTTGCGATCACTTTGATCAAGTGATACAATGAGCTGGAAATGTTCTAGCGTATGGGTCACTGTAAATTCTACAACCAGGCCAAAACACAGTAGTGCCTTAGAGGCACAGCGAGAGCAGTACATGGATCTAGAAGGTTCATTCTTGAACCTTGTACTGTTCTTCCACCTTTTCTATATAGTTGATATAGTAAGTGGATTCATTTCTTGAAGCAAGGACCGTGGTCTCGTCGAGAGATTCGTGTGTGTGTGTTGAGGCGGTTCCTTTGACTTGGTCATTTGGAACATGATATGAAGATAGTCTCGAGTCCCCACGGATAGTGATCCGTTTATGGCTGAAATGGTGGTTGCGAGTATTGCATGAGATTCTTGTGTTTCAACTTGGTCTCGTGTAATGCAGTGATTGGTTTTAGGCCAAGTGGGAGATTGTTGAAATAGTGTCCTAAACCCAATCGGGTTGGACCGGATCCGACCGGGTCGGATCATTTCTACTATTTCTTTATGTTTATATATATATATATATAATGGCGTTTATGTTGTCATATATATGTTCTTTTAAAGAACCAATTATGAATTGTTATATGATGACGTCCTTAGTATTAAACTGTGATAGAGAAACCATGATAGGCGATTATGGTTGATGAGATCTCTAATCACTTTAATAAGTTTGATACTTAAATGTCTCTAGGTGATGTACTATTAAGCGGGCATTGATAGTATAAACAGACTAGCACGTATTAGATATCTTACGTCTTTAAAGGCGGGGATAGATCTCGCTCTATCGAAGTGTAGAGACACTTGGGTACGTGGGCGTGTATTACGAGAATCGTGACGTTAGGTGACCCACTTACACGGATAAGTGTCACACTATGTGGCGGTTGTGTAATTATCCTTTGGACCTGAGTCTTCATGGCATCACGGTGTGGATTGTCATGCTTTGACACTATTGAGGTTTCCCTAGCCACGGGCGATCATGCGGTAGTGATTGGGTATGATCTTCGAAGCATCGCGGAGTATACATGATTGGTCGTCCGGGAATCGCGTATCCTATGATTGGGATCGAATATCCGAAATGGCCTTCTTATAAGGAATGTCTTACTCTCGTGAATCTTTGCAAAGTGGGAGTAAATGAGTTATTTCGAGAGAGCATGATATCCAGATATAAGATACGGTCGTTGATGTTTTTTACACCCGACAAACGACGTATGGATATTATTACAAATGATAGGATTGTAAGTTACACGGTAAATCAAGCTTCACATGAAAGGTAGTAGTCATTGCATTTGACTCTTCCTATGATTGGGGGTCACGGTGTGTTGCTAGACGCTATCCTGTAATCGTTAGGCATGAAGGGCATTTTCGTAATTTTCACTTTGTGCCTACGGCCAACATATTCGGAAGCCTATCGGGTCACACATATATGAACATCTAGCCGGATTAAAATGTGGTTATAGATGATAACCAAATAAGGAAAGTTTATCTCGAGACTATAAAGGTTATAGTGGTAAATTAATATGGTGGTATTTATTTATTATGAATAAATTAAATACAAGATATTAATAGTATTATTTTAATTAAATAATAATCCGGAAGCCAATTTATGGCTAAAGGCGGCGCAACTTATAAGTGTATAAGATACACTTGGATTGTGCAATTTAATTAATAGTATTACCAAATATTGATATTAGATATTAATATATATATACTAGCCAATAACCCGTGCATTGCACGAAGACGTATGACAATGTAATTACATTCAATTAATAACGATAATATGTACTACAAAACAAAGATCTTTCAAACTTACTATAATATTCTACAAATTATATAAAAGATGACACATTGAGTGATGAGTAAAGCAGGATAGTGAATTAATGTTGGCTGGAGTAGGGTATAGTATGGTTCATAAGGTAGGATATAGGCGAAGGGGTAGGGTAGCCTTACGCCATACCCCGTTAAACCCTACCTCTCTTCCCACCCTGCCCTGCCCACCGCTACCATACCCTACCCACCATTCTATCCTACCCTACCCTATATCACCATATCTTACCCTCGACATCCTACCTATCTTACTCATTACCTACTCTATTCCACTATCACCCACCCCTACCCTACCCATCATACCACCATACCTTACCCATCACCCCACTCTTCTCCACCCTAACCTACCCACCACCCCAATCGTATCCTACCACCACCCAACCATACCTACCCTATCCACCATTCCAATCTTACCCACCACACTACCCTACCTAACCTTACCCACTGCCCCCAACCTATCCTACCCTACTCTGCCCTACCAACCTACCTAACCCACCATTTCACCCTACCCTACCATACCCTACCCACCATTCCACTCTCTACCTATCTTTCCCACCACACCACCCTACCCCTACCTTATTTTATGGTTCCCCACACTACCCTACCATACTCTACCCAACCCTACCCTACCAACCCATCACTTCACCCTACCTACCCTACCACACCTTACCCACCACCACCACGACCCTTACCTCTCATACCCACAACCCCACCCTACCATACCCTACCCTCCACCCCATCATACCATACCTTACCCACCGCCCCACCTTATTCAAATACGCTTCCTACCTACTTGCGTGAAATTTGTTTTTTTTCCTAGCATACATAAAGCGGTTGTTTTGCTTTTTTTTTTATTTTTTCGGTTTTAACAATAGATTATCAAGAGGAGATATTATTTTATTTAATTAACTGTTTTATTCAAAACCTTGCTCAAAAACTGATATTATTTTTTCGTTTTTTTATTTCTGTTTTTTTTTTTTTTTTTTTGGCTGAAAAATAGTTATAAGCCAAGAGCAGGTGATAAAATGGGGATAATGGAGGTTGGTTGGAAGTTCAAAGTTGGTGTTCAAATTTTCGTGGGATAATGTTGGCTATTTTTCAGATTTTCGGTTTTCTCTTTTTTTTTTTTTTTTTTTTTTTTTTTTTTTTTTTTCAATTTTCAAATTTTTAACAGCTAGATACATATTGTGTTTGATACATATTGGACTCGGTAGTTTGTTTTTAGACTTTTTTTCGTAACATCTCCTGTGTTTTTATTTCGGTTTTTTATTTTGTTTGGTTGAAAAATAGTTATAAGCCAAGAGTTTGGAGATAAAATGGGGATAATGGAGGGTGGTTGGAAGTTCAAATTAGGTGTTCAAATTTTCGTGGGATAATGTTGGCTATTTTTCAATTTTTTTGTTTTTTTGTTTTTTATGTAGCGTGGGTTTTTTTTCTTCTTTTCTTCTAGCGTGTATAAAGCGGGTCGATTTGTGGTCAATGGGTCGAAATTACGTAATTGGGTTAAATCCCTTCGTGTATATATGATATATAGATATAGATATCTAGTCTAAAACCCGTGTCATGCACGGGGTTATTGAATTTATAAAAGAGTAATAAATTTGGACAAACAATGTAAATATATGAATGTTTATATTCTCAGAAGTGTTTCAAGTGAAAATCCTTACATATTAGCAATGTCGTATATCCGACAAATTATTAACATATATGTACACACAACATTTGGTATGGTGTACATACACCACGATATAAAATTACCTCAGAATCACCCATCCCCTCCACCCACTACCAAACCCCCATCCCGAAACATCTTTCACCAAAATACCTTACTACATCCAAGTCGACATCTGCGAACATGTCCTTGTATCGATATGGTGCACCAAGATGCAATAAATTCGATGGTTAATTACTTTATAACCATGCATAAATAGATAGACATTGAAACATCAAGTTGATTTCAAAGAAACCTTAGAACAAAGAGACAGTTACATTGTCCTATGGTTTAAAAACAACAAATTTAAATAGACGCATTTAAAGCAAATTAACTAAGATGCATTGTATTTTTGTTTTGTTTATACCACCAATATTCGAAACATACTGAATTTGTAAACATGATTTTCCGTCATGGAAAATATATTGAAAGAAAACGTAGAAAGTTCAATGTAAACACCAAGGGAAATAATATGTATTTTCAACTCAAAGTAATATTATTACACCACATCTATGCATAACTGAAACTTTTGTGGCTGACATATTGAAGCCAAAAGCAGTTGCCCCTGACAATCTAAGACTAAAAACACACAAACCCAAATTACTACATACACATCAACAACCCAAAAGGGAATGACGGTTGAATTAATCTAATGAGCAAGAATATGGTCAAAACCTCAAACCCGCGGAAGAAACCCCATCCAATTACAAAAAGTTCTTGACACACACACATAACCATCCGTTTGCAACGGGCAATGAAGTGTAACAAAGTGCCTGACAAAATAACTCATTTCATAATCAAATAATCTGTATGAGTATAGCAGACAACTAAAGTAAGCAGCATATAAGGAAAATGGGAACGTCCTTTGAGATTATATTAGCAAAGAGATGAGTAGTTACCAAATTTTGCAGAGATATATATTTAGGAGGAGATTTTGTAGAAAATTTGTTACCAAAATTGATAAAAAGATGCTATGAGTTTAAAATGTTTTGAATTGCATCAGGTATGATATGGATCAGTTGGGATGGAGATCATTATATCGGAGAGATAGTCTTTTCTCTCCTGCGAGATATGCGAGTTTGTTTGTTTGTTTTTTATTATATATTTTTTTGTTTTTTTTTTTTCCCAAGATTTGACCGGTCATTTGCGAGTTTTGGAGCGGGTCAATCGGGTAATTAGTTAAATCCTTCCTCTATATATTAAATATATAGATATCCAAATCAAAAACTAAAACACAATAGAAGCACAACATTCCAATTATAAATTTAAACACCCAAGTTGATTTTTAATGAGAATTTTACAACTTTAGCATCTTCTCTTCCCAGTTCATTAGCTACGCATTCATTTGCAAAAGGTTAAACACAAATGTATTAATAAAAGTGATTAATAAAAGAGAAAGAAATAGTGTTCATTGCATGCATCGTAAACATATCAAGCAGCACCAGTAAATACCTTTTATAATTCTTTAATAAGTGCCCTATTCTAATTTTTTTTTTGCATAAATGCAGCTAAGATCAAACGGAGAAAACTGCTTACACATATTGAACAAAAAAATCCAAACACAAAATAATATACCAAAAAATTTACAACAAAAAAGAAGATAATGCCAATAAAATGATGTTTCAAAAATAAGAAAAAGAAAGGCATTGCGGAGGTCAGGAAAACCCTTGAGCTTTCTTCTGATTGAGCTTTCTTGATGTGTTTTTCATGTAATTGAATAAGATCATAAACATGTGACATGGGAGAAGATGAAGAGAATTCTCACCAACCAATATTCACAAAAATACAGAACTGATGACGACATCAATAAAATCGTGCGCTTCCAAATAAATAACAAACAATTCAAACTCAATATACGGTAAAATTATAACAAAAAAAGAGATAATAATAAAAGTAGTAATAAAATTAATGAATCAAAAAATACAAAAAAGAAAAAGAAAAAAAAGCATAGCAAGTATTATGAAGACCTTGAACTTTCTTATGCATGAGCTTTCTCGTCATTTTTCCTCCTGGAGCACCTGCTAGTCGTCACATTATGCAATAATTACGCAAGAGAAATCTGCATTAATCTATCGATTTTGAAAATAATAAATACAATCATTGAGACTACTATAAAGATCAATAATTTTTAAAATCGACAAACAAAA